>JALGBA010000369.1:600000-900000 GCA_023970755.1 Azemiops feae
TGTATTGCTGGTTCTTAAACCGAAATTAATGCATTAAAAATGTTGTGCTGCTTCTGCTACAAAGATTTTTGTATGGCTTCTCTTTCTATTGTTTTTATTACTTTAAGAGGGAAGCAATATCATTGTGTCCACTCTATTGCCATTTTGCATATAGTATGGATTACTTGTAGATGCTGCTACCTGCAAATACTCATTATCAGAATTTATCTAGTTTGGGATATTTGGGAATTGGGAGCAGACTGAGAAGTGTTCATCCAGCTTCCTCTTCTAGCCCAAGTGACAGGAAGACCAACAAACCTCTCAACCTTGGCACCAATCCCAGTAAATATCTATGCAAAAATATCTCAGGATAGGCGGGATAAGATAGGAGGGTGGCTTGAGATGAAGCTGGAAGGAGCCCATTGAATGCACCTTGAGAGTTTTTCATGTTTCCTCTTGTATTGTTCCTCTCTCCACTGACCAGCCAGCTGGGCTTTTTGGAACAGAGGTCTACTGGTCTTCTAAAAGAGAAGTAGACCCATATTCAGGATAGCTCAAGTGACAAGTCATTTGGTGATCAGGCCATTTGACAAGTAGCTGAAGCCTCCAATCTCGGCATCTGACCGCACTTGCCCAAGTCTGCCCATCACATTTTAAGGAAACAAGGTTGTAGTTATTTTTTTTTTCTGACATTAGGTGGGATGGGAATATAAGCACTGCCCTTAAATTGTCATGCAATAAGTTATTTTTTTTAAATTTAGTTTTTAGATATATTTTTTTGGTCCTACCTTCTTTACTTTATAAAATACTTCAAGATGGTGAACATACCTAATATTCCTTCCTTCTCTTATTTGCCCCACAACAACAACAACAACAACCCTGCCCTGGCATTCATGCCTAAGGTGGAACGAGAAGTCACAGTCTCCTGGTTTTCTAGCCTAGTGCCTTAAGCACTAGACTAGACCAAACTGGTTTGTTGTTAGGGCAGGGTAGATTACAGCTTGGCCATTGCAGTGCTGCAAATTTTGTTAGCATATTTTTCTGCTGACTCAAGGGCTGGAAAAAATGTACAAGAACATGGCTGAGAGAAAAGGACCCTAAGATTCAAATTCGGTTTGTGGAATATATTAAAAGGCAAACTGAAGCAGCAAAGTATCTTGGACTAATTCTGTTGCCTATGGCCAAAAGAGAATACTTTTTCTAGATGTGATAACTGACTTCTCATGGATAGTTTATCATTTCTGTTATTAAAATTGTTATAAAGGAAGCATGAAAATGCAAGATGGAGGAAACAGAGAAGAATATACCTCATTATGTAGTGTTTTGCAGAGAAACTGTAAAACATTTAACCAGTAGATGGAGCTATCTATTCTTGTCCCTCATAATCTGAAAATATTTAACCAAAGTATTGAAATAATCAATTTCTGACAAGCGAAAGCTTTAAACTAACTTAAGGTTTTGAGAAATAAATATTATACTACCACTTTAACAACATCGGATCTCTTGAGCAACATCAGATATAATATGGGTTTAGCCTTCCTTCCTTCCTTCCTTCCTTCCTTCCTTCCTTCCTTCCTTCCTTCCTTCCTTCCTTCCTTCCTTCCTTCCTTCCTTCCTTCCTTCCTTCCTTCCTTCCTTCCTCTGCCCTGAGATGAAGCAATAGGAAGGATATGACTATAGTATTTCCAGAATATAAAGAAAAGAAAATCAAATTGGCAATTTTCTTAATCTTCCTGATTTCCTGCTATACATTCAAGGAGGTTAGGGGGTATGAGGAATGGTGACTTCTTATGCATTTTTATACACAGAGATGCAGAAATTTAGCTATAAAGCTTTTTCTTATATCATACAAAGAAAACTCCAGTTAGTTTTAAATGCAGCTTTTGAAGACATAGAAGGAGAAAGGCCCCAAAACAATAACAGGTTCCTATTGTCTTTTTCAGTAAACATTATCAGTATGAATTGTCAGATTTTTTTAAATCTCTATTTTTTTTGTTAAGGTTTTAATTCTCTTTAAAAGTTGGGGTTTCCTTGAGCCGCCCACTACTTCCTTCTTGTATAATGAAGCTGATTTTACTGTAAAAAGATCAACTCTTGGTGAATTTGCTATTTGTATTCAGACATCAGTTCTGAAATATAATGCTTAACTTATTGTTCTAACCAATTAAAAATGTACGTAACTTTGAAACATGTTATATATTCACTTATTAATGTCTTAAAGGGAATGAAGAGACAATTTCCAGCTATCTTTCTCAGTTTTTCATTCCTGAAAGCTTTTTTCTTCACACCATGTTATTCAGAGTGAGGTTGGATGGCAGCCCAAGGCTATTACAGGCCAGTGAAGTAGTAGGATTTTTGACTGCATTTTATGTAGGAAAAAACGCCAATTAACGTCTATCAGCATATGGAAAAATCTGTTGCAGATTATAGCCCTACATTTTTTTTCTTCCATTCAATTGTGTCTGATTCTCAGAGACTGTCTGGACAAGTCTCTGCAGTTACATTAGGAAGGTTTATCAGAAGTGATTCGCCATTGCCTCCTTCCTAGGGCAGTGGTCACCCAGCTGGCTTTATGCCTAAGGCGGGACTAGAACTCAGTCCTCAGTTTTCACTCCTCTGCAGTGATAGTGAACCTAGGTCATGTGTGTCAAAGGTGACACACCATGATGTTTTGAGTGACACACCAGCATTCAACAACACTCAACAACAACTATTATTGAAAGCATGCCTTGTTCTCATGCAATGTTTGGAGGTTGTGGAGGCTGTGTGAGAATGGGGTGTGCTCTTCTGTGGCTGCTGGACCCTTCGGAAGTTGCGCAAGAGGTCCATGCTCCTTAGACTCCAAAAATTACAGGAGAACAGGGCGTGCTTTCACGAGGCTGCAGAGGCCACACAAGAACTTTCTCTGAAACTGCTTCAGGAATGAAGACCTTGTATGAATTGGAGAAGCCTCCGGTAGGTCGCAGGGTCTGTCAACAGAGAGAGGACAGCAGCTGAAGGTTAGTGGTGTGCAGCAGATCCTGGGGAGCACTGGGCCACAGGGGCAATCGTGCCCCTCCCCAAGGGTTACGTTCCTTGGGGAACGGTGGGGGCAGTCTTTTTGAATGGCAGCTGTGGCACCATGGATAAATTTAAGGCTCAGGCTGCTGCTGATTGCCACTGTTCAGGGTGGCCTAGAGATAGAAAATTGTTTCTCTTTTGTTTGGGGATGGGGGATACGGAGGATGGGAGGAGGGACACATGCCAGCAGACTCAAATTAGGCATTTTTCAAATGTTTGAAACGCTGAGCCATTACTGTCTTAGCCACTACACTAAGCTGACTCTCCAACTTTAATCAAGAGATGGAAAAATCTGCTGCTGCAGATTGTAGCCTCACATCGTACAATATGGTTGACACAAAGGCTGAGCTCAAGAGAAGTAAGCGGCAGACTCATTTAATACATAGATGAGAGACTATCAGGAAATTGTCACTGCTTTAACACCATTCACTATTCTTCTTCCTAGCTTTTCTGCTTGCCAACAATCCTTGCTTCCACTACATCTAATAACCACTTTATACATTTCCTTTTGTTCATTTAAATTTCTCACCTTGATTTTTGAAGGAACTCATTCATTCTATTCAACCATTATTTTCTCCCTCTTCCTGCCTCTGAATACATTTGTTCTTCTATCATATACTTGTTTTGCTATTCAAGCCTTATTCACTCACTGTGCATGATGAAACCACTCCAGATACTTCTTTTTTTTTACTAGTCACTCACTTTTGCATTCAATTCACATTCATTCAGCATCCATAATCCATGCTTGACTCCATCGCTCCTTGACGTACCAGATGCATTTTCTAAGTATTCCAGTGCATTTTCTAAGTATTCCAAAAATGTATTCCTACATTTTTCTTGATGCAGGAAAGAGTAACAACATTCTTCCAATTATCAGGTGCAGATGCAGTCTTCACACACAAATTAAGCAAGATGTACAGCAATTGCACAAGGAAACCATATGAATGTTTTTAACATTTCTCAACTTATGTACTATATACCTGCAAGCCTTAGCATTTTTCAATATTCTGACAACATTCATGATTTTCTTTCCATTCATTTTTTTTCTTAGACATTAACATTTTCGGTATAGAGTTTATTTCAATTGCATTATTTGACAATCTCTCTCATTCTCATGTGAACCTTTACAATTCTCTTTCCAGTCTCCCATCCCTTTATGCCAGTTTCCTCCAAACAGTTTGTTACTCTTATTTTTAATCCATTCTGTCAAAGGATCCTTATTCAGATTTTTCTTCCAGTTTGAAAACAGTATTTTATTTCTATTAAAATTACACTGCAATTTCTCTGCTTCCTTTAATCCTAATTGGCATTTATTCTTTTTCTCTGCATAAACATTCTACAATATCTTTCTATCATTCTCATTTTTGCATCATTTTGTACCATTCTCACTTTTGTAGTGTTAATACCACTTTATAATGCCTTGATAAGACCACACTTGGAATATTGTATCCAGTTTTAGTTTCCATCATATATAAAAGATGTTGAGACTCTAGAAAGAGAAGAGCAACAAAGATGACTAAGGGACTGGAGGCTAAAACATATGAAGAATGGTTGCAGGAATTAGGAATGTCTAATTTAATCAAAAGGGGAACTAGGGGTGACATTATAGCAATGTTCCAATATCTATGGGGCTGCCACAAAGAAGAGGGGGGTCAACCTATTCTTCAAAGCAGCTGAAGGCAGAACAAGAAGCAATGGATGAAAACTAATCAAAGAGACAGCCAACCAAGAAACAAGAAGAAATTTCCTGACAGAACAATTAATCAGTGGAATGGCTTGCGTTCAGAAGTTGTGGGTGCTCTATCAGTGGAGGTTTTTAAGAAAAGATTGGAAAAAACCATGTGATTGAAATGGTATAGGGTCTCCTGTTTGAGCAGGAGGTTGGACTAGAAGACTTCCAAAGTCCCTTCCAACTCTATTATTCTGTTATTTTGTATTGATTGTTATACTTCATTCATTAGCACATCTTCTTTCAATACATTTCTTTTACATTTCAATTTTTAAACTTCCTTACACCATGATCATCACCAGACAGACCAATAAATATTTACTTCTGCTACCAATCATGACTTTGATCAGTTGGGACTTTCACACGATAGTTTAAAAACTATTTTAATAAGATAGAGAAAGTTACCAGCACATCAATGCCACATGCAGCATTCACTGTTAACAGTAAGGCAAATAATGTCCACTTTACATATTTTGGATATTATGTCACAAGAACCATCAAAACCCAGTTTAACTCCCAATGTGCTCATACTGTTTTAATTAATCTAGGGTCTTCTAGAGAATATATCACAAACTAAGATAACTGTTGCCTGCATCCCAGCAAATAGGAAGTACATGTAGAGCAGGGGTCTTCAAATTTGGCCCTTTTATGACTTGTGGACTTCAACTCCCAGAATTCCTCAGCCAGCGTGCCTGGCTGAGGAATTCTGGGAGTTGAAGTCCACAAGTCATAAAAGGGCCAAGTTTGAAGACCCCTGATGTAGAGTATTGGTCCATGCTGAAATACAAGCAATAGACTCATTGATCTGCCATTTCTTTTCCAGAGAGAAACTATGGCCAAGACTTGGAGGGGACCTACTTACCTCAGGACATGCATTCCAGCCCCTCATTAGCAAAGAGGAGATCGGCTTGGGAATTGAATAGCCGATTGGAGGTCTGATGTGATGATAGGCCATATCAGCTGCTGCAGCGGCTGTAAATAAGAACATGATGAGGCTGAATTATTGATCATCCCCAAAAGCAGACTCAGAATGTGAAGCCAACTTTTAAAGGTTAGTGAACTGAAATTATTTTAGCCTTCCAAAGGCTTAACATACCTAACCAGTCTCTGTTTTGTGTTGGAAAACAGGACTGCTCAATTTTAAAATAACCTTATTTCAGATTCCATGCCTCAGAGAAGGAAATCTTCTAGGCTGGCCAATCCAGTGAATAGGTCATCAAATCTGTCTCCATCATTCTTGCTGGCATAAAGTTTTCCCCATTGGGGAAAGCGCCTGGCTACCTAATTAGTTTAGTTTAGTTCAGTGTCTACCTCTGTAACAAGGAAAAGGAGAATTTGGATAGAGTATAATAGTGAACGGTCTGTTTCCCTTTCATTAGGGATATTCCTTTTTACAATTCTTAATATTTCAGAATAAAAGTCTTTTCTAAGATAGAATCACAAATCAAATTAATTAGGAGGTGAGAGAATGACATGATGAAATAATGCCCTGACCATATTAATAGAATGGTTTTCTATCCTGGGATATTTATTCTAATGATTCATGACTTTTATAATGTAATCTTTGCTCATTCGGGAATAAATAGCATTATATGATTTCAGTGGGACTTACTCCCTTGAAATAATTAGAGATGATCCCTAAGAATTTTTCTATTGGATCTCCAACTCAACACAATACGTCTTCAAGAAAAACAAAGAAAATCCAGTTGCCTTTTGAAAAAGCACCTTTGGGACAACCATGACCTGGATGACTGAGAATCTCCATAGATATTTAACACAATAGAGTTCTGAATATAAAAGCTGTAACACCATTAAAATTGTTTGTAATCTGATGATTGTCAAAGGAAGAGTAAATAATACAATTGGATGTTACTTGACTTGCATTTACTGTACATGGATCAACTTGTATATGTTTAGAAATCTATACTTTTTTTTTACATATGATACTCAAAGGATAAGAGCAATGGTAGTGCAGTGGTTAGAATTCAGTATTGCAGGCTAATTCTGCTGACGGCAGTTCGAATCTCACCGGCTCAAGGTTGATTCAGCCTTCCATCCTTCTGAGGTTAGTAAAATGAGGACCCAGATTGTTGGGGGCCATATGCTGACTCTGTAAACTGCTTAGAAAGGGCTGTAAAGCACTGTGAAGCGGTATATAGGTCTAAGTGCTATTGCTATTGCTATAAGGATATATAAAGTGTCATGCATGCAGGCCATATTCCCAAACCTTTCCTGGGCTGGATTTTAAAGACGTGACTTATTAAAGATGTGTTATTGTAAATAACTGAAACAAAGCTCTTTATATGTATCCTGTAATGTGTAATCAGTACAATTGTTAAGTTTTACCATTTTTTTAAAATCCAGAGTCTTTACTGTTAAAATTAAGTAGGTTGTCATCTTTTCTTAAAAATAATACAAAAATGGGAGAGGTGTTAAATGTAGGTAGTTCGAGCTAATATACGATTTATATTCTAATTGAGAAATTGAAGGAGATACCATTATACTATGTTTTTTTCTTTCACCATCCTTCCATTATAATATATTCCATTTACATGGTTTGTGCTATATTTAATGTGGGAGAACTGCCTTCTGCCTCCATGTTATGATAGAAGTATAGGCTGTAGTTTAGTCTCTGGTCATTTCTTAATTAATCATAGTGAATTGCAACAAGTCAGCCTTAATGGGTAAATTTGCAACTGCCTAGAAATAAATTTCACAATTACTTTTTGGGGTTGAATAAAAACCCTGAACATTAATTGATGTACAAATCTGAGCAGCAGATTTGCCTCCTGAAACTAAACTCCACCTTCAATTTCAATTGGAATCCATTTTTATTAGTCTTCCTATCCCTGTTCCTCTCATTAATACCCCAGTGGCTTTTCCTAAGCAACTACTGCAGACAATATAGCAAAATGAGACAAAGATCTCCATATTTGCATACCCAGAGCAGCATAGTTTATGCTTCTCTGGACTTAACTCAGTATGACCTCTTATACCCACATAGTAAAAGGAAGCTACTACAACAGCCCTAAATGGTTTATTCAGTGTAATTCTTCTTCACAAAGATCTTTTGCTCAACACCTCAGCCTAATTGATAAACACCATTGCAGTAGGTTTAATTGGTTGGCAGTTATGGCCTATGTAATGGCTTGTTACCTTTTTATTTCTATTATGCTTGTATTATAAAACCGAAGCAGTTTTTCTGCACACTGCCAATCTTTCATTCTTTTTAAAATGCTTGCCTCCCACCTTTCTATATGAACCCCTGTATTATTTAGCCTTATTTTAAAATTTATCGTAGATTAATAGTCAGCCAATTGCCTGGCTTTCCCAAAGAGAGTTAAAAGACTGGGGTCAGAAAGTGTTCAATAAGCAGTGTTTGTGTTTTGTCATCTCTTTCTTTTTTCCTAACAAAGAGGAAAACACATTTCTTCCTTGCTTCTAGAAATCTTTGTAAGGGATGTGACCCTAGAGGAGAATATGGAATAGCTTGCAAGCTTTTAACAACTGGAATTATACCTCTTAGAAAAAGAGAGTGTTCCAACGAAGGCAACCAAATGGAAATAAAGAGCTGAAGGGAAAGTTATGTATTAATGGCCACATGAAATAAAAGTTCCTTTTCTGAGTGTTATCCACTTGATTCTTACTATTTACAGAGCTTGACTTAGTCAGCGGTCATTCTGACTTTGGCACAGTAATGCATGTGTCTCAAAATATCCTGGGCTGGGACAAAGACCTACTGTCTGCTTTCTTTTCTTAATCTGAATGCTTTGTTTCTCCATTTACTCTCCATTTACTCTGACTAGATTATTCCTAGGGAGTTATGAAATCCATTGAAGCACTTGTTCCAATGCAGTGAATTGAGCTAATAGGACCGAACCAGCCTTTATTAATATAGAGGTTTACTCTGACCACAGTTCTGTCATAATGACTGAAGAGTCACTCTGAATAATTAGATGGGTAGCTTATAAATCTAATAAATAAATGTTTTGTAAATAAGACAGCATTGAAAGGAACTTCCTTTCTCATTGAAATATTTGACAGTGCATAACATATCAATTTGGCAACACTATTCAAATATCCATTCTATGACAGGAACCCCAGATAACTTGATAGGAGGACTGAAAGCCTCACAGTTCCTTACTAAAATTAGCTGGGTTCACGTAACATGTGTCACTAAGGCAGAGAAATGCCTATCGAATGCATTTGAACAGCAGGATCAATTCTGATTAGTGTTAACATTGTTTAGGTCTTCTTTACCTTGATATATGTTTCACACAACATATTTAACCTGAATTAATCCATTTTCTGGGTTCATAACATGCTAAACCATAGACTAATGTGGCTAGGGTTGGGGTTGGGGTTAGCCTATGGTTTAGCATATTGTGAACTCAGAATTAGGACGCAGGTTAAATATGTTGTGTGAAACCAGCCAACATATTCGGAAATATATTAGATCAAAATGGGGGGGAAAGAATTTTATTTATATTTTGTGGCAGAATCTGAATGATAATATATACTAACTTAATTTTAAGAAACACACAAACTTGTATGGAGAATGACTTCCGGTTCCGGTCGCAGCGCCCGCGGACGTGCAGAGAACTCGTTCTCTTGGCCGTCCGGTTTCCCCCCGCCGGTAGACCCTGGATAGGGTCGAAAGTCGCCCTGTAGGGGCGACCACCGTAGAGGAGGGCACTCGTTGATCGCGGAGGGAGCGGCGGCTCCCTCTGCGGTCCTAGAAAACCACCTTTGGGCCGACGGGGAAAAGATCGGCCAGTAACATGGCCGATCACTCAGCTGCTCCAGCCGAAAGTCACAGCAACATCTAAGCGAAAAGAACCACCGTGGAAGATCCGGGTGAGACCTTTCCTTCCCTCTTGTTAATTTACCTTTTTCCCTGCTAACAGCTTTAAGAACTATTTCCCTATTTTGAGAAAGCAGCGTTTGATTACTGGGGAAAACGGGCTTTGGAAAAACAATTATTGTTTTTTTTACTATTTTATTTTGTCTACATAAGCAGTTGGAACTCGAGCATCCGGATTATTGTGACTTTCTCTTTTGGCTTGTTTATCTTCAGTTTAGGTGAAAATCCTTAGGGAGGGGGTGGAATGTTCTTTGTTTCCCCCCCCCCTCCTGAACAGTACTGCCTAAAAAACTTTTTGCTCTCTGGGCGGACTTATGTAGATTATTTTGGATACAATGCATCCTGGGACTTGGCATGAAGCCCAGAAACAGACTGATACAATGTAACTTGCTCTTTGAACTCCCACTTCCTGATTTTGGCCTGATGCCCAGACTGGATTACAATATAACAACTGACTGCCAGTTTTTATCTCTGTGCTGGTCTTGACTATTGGTTTTTTTTTTTTTTCCTCTATCTTTCTTTGGAAATATATTTCTGTCTGCATTTTATATTTTATAACGCTGCAATCTATTTTTTAAGCTGAACTTCTCTAAAAAAAAAAGAAGAAGAAGATGGAATCCTACTCACAGATTAATTATGGACTTATATTAGAAAAAATCTTGGAAGCAAGACTGGAACTTAAAGAACATATTAGATCGCTTAGATTCAAGGAGGACTCAGAATTAAAAATTGAAGCTCAACCTTTGATTGACTATGATAGACAATCAGATCTACAACTTAATGAGATGGATGGAATACATTTACAATCTATTGAATCTACTGAATTTATTGAAGAGGAAGAGGACACATCCTACATGATGGATTTCTTTGATGATCAAAGTCAGAACTCAACTAAAACATTTACAACTTTAAAAGCAACAGGATTGGACTTCCAAATACGAGGCACAAAAAACGTTGACAACATGACAGTACAGACAACACTGGATAAAAGAGAAAAAGAATATGATTGGACTCAATGGTGGGAAAAGGCTTTTAGCCAGTTACTAAGATGGGAGGACTTAGAGGCCCTGTTGTGGAAACCTACCTGGCACAAAAAGAAAGCTAGAATTAGATTTAAAAATAAGAGTTAAAATTTTATTTGATGGGTAAAAAGGGCTTCTGGACATTGATTGAACTAATATTTTTGAGATCTTTAAGGTCACTTTGGTATGAGTCAACACTAGATTTAAATTATGGATTTGAGTATGATTTGGAATGGCAATAAGAATAATTGGAAAATTTATAATTAAAGGAGTTAGATTGAGATTGAGACTGGTGAAATATTATTGATATTTTTATTTATAAGAATTGAATGGTAATTAGTGAGATATTAAATGGATTAAACTGAAACAATTGAGGAATCTTTTAGGGACGTGGACTGATCTATGAAAATATTGGATAGAATATATGAAATAGAATATAGTTGAGAAATATTAAGATATAATAGTTATATTACTTGTTTATGATAGAAATAATTATTGTCCTATTATTATTATTATAATGTTATTATATTACTATGTCTAATGAAATAGTTTTAAAATATATAAATTCATGTTTATTTACATAATATGTATGTGAAATATAATAAGAGATATAATTTGATTGAGAAATATAAATTGAAATTGGAATAATAGAGGTGAGAAACAATTTATATTTTAGGAATGCTCGAATTGTATACCATAAGAGGGAACTTTTAAAGTAGTAGTTTAAATTGTATATGTATGACTGTATTTTTTGTTGTGTTCCCTGGAGTGCCCTATCTCCACGATGTGTTACAAGCACTTGGCTGTAAAACAAACAAAAACTAATAAAACTTGTTATGATAAAACTTGTATGGAGAATTAAGAAAACCTTGTGAGATCCAAAAAGGACCAAGGCAAGAATGTCCTTTATCTCTGCTTTTATTCACTCCAGCTCGTGAAGTATTGAATAGAGATATAAGGCAGGATGAGAGAATTGCACGAACAAAGAGTGAAAGAAAAGGACCATATGCTGATGGTATGGTGATAATTCTGAAAGAATTCTCTGAATAGAGATATTAATGGAAAAATTAAAATATTTTGGTATGCTAGCTGGTTTTAAAATTAATACTCAAAATATAAAATGTTAACCCCCCCAAAAAAGTAGTAAATGGCAGACCAAATATAATGGATGGAAAAAACTGGTTTTAATATTAGAAAAAAGAGAAAAAAGGATTTGACTATTAGAAAGAGTAAAATATGAAAACACCATGATGTATCTTGAGAGAGAGAGAATAAAATATAAATACATTTATGAATGCTGTAAAGAAAACTGGAAACCACTTCTTTATATTTTTCTTTCTTTCTTGTCCTCTTTCTTTTCTTTCTTGTTTATTACTTTTCTTTTACTTTACTTTTATATTCCCTTGTCTTTAAATTCATATCGTTTTTATTCTGTTAAACAATTTCTTTAATAAAACTTCATTTTAAAAAGTGAACTTAGTTGCAAAGCTACTTCAATGGCTCTCCATACTCTCCATACTCCACATCAAAACCTCATTCCTTTACTTGAATAGATTTAATAAATTAATACCAGCAAAGCCATCAATTAAAAAAAAATTGTTTTGCTGAAAAAGGAAAAGAGAGAAGGAGAAAAAATAAATAAAGAATGGACTACTAAGGAAACAATAATAATTCCATAAAAGTCAGAAGAAATGTAAATCTGGACTTCATAAGCTCTCAGAAGAAAGGGTAGTAAAGGAATCTTCTTCAGTTTTCACCAACAAAATATAAGAACAGAAGTTCAATAAATATGTAACTCTAAATGCTTTGGAGGAATAATGGTGCTGAAAAGCTCAGCAATGGAGAAACGGGATGGAGAGCTTTTGTACAAGACAAGTGAAGCTAATTAGTGAGAAAACACACACATGTTAAAACAGGAAGATTCAGGGGAATTCTTCAGACTGCAAGCTTCCTGGTTTTTAGAAGACTATTCGCACTATGAAAGCATTTGGCTGTTAATAGCAATAAGGAGAAACCTGGAAAAAAAAAACAGTGGGAAGAGGCCTGTCTATGACAATTCACCATGGCTAACTTGCCACAGCCAACTCACTGCAGGACAAGAGTTACACTAATATCTAAGAAACAGTGGAATAGAATTCTTAAAGAAAGGATGCAAAAGGAGGTACAGAATGAAATGTGAATGGCAAAAATTAACATATTTTTTTATTTATTTTAAATAATTAAATAGAATTGTTAAATTATCCAGCACCAAGTTGGCCGTGGCGAGTTGGCTACAGCGAGTTGGCTGTGGCAAGTTGTCCCATTCCGGGGAGAGGCAGCTGGGAAGAAGGAAAGAGAAGACACTGCTGTTTTCCCACAGAGATGGACCTTTTTCTGCCCCATCCTTTTTTGGTTGTTAGACTTCTTAAATCACATAACCTATTTACAGTATGGATCTTCTTTGGTTACCACAGTAAACTGACTTCTTCAGAAACCTCTTCAGTTGAAACTGTGTTTGGTAGCAGCAGCCAGTATTTGGATCCAAATGAAGTTAGTGAAATGCACATGGTTTCCTTTTATCTCTATTTTTTTTTTTTTAAAAAAAGAATTAGGTTCCACCAAATCCATAGGAGGTCACTGAACATCCTCCTTCCACCCCCAAATCTTGAAAAGAAAATTCAAATATCTTCTTGAATTGGCAAACGTTATGCATCCAGATATAAATCCTGAGGTGAAGAGGAGCCAGCTAGAATGATTTCCAAGGTCCCTTTGAAACCACACAACGTTAAAATGCAATAATTGACACTGGATTAATTCATTTAATGCACGGTTTTAGCTTTCAAGGTTCCCCAGCACATATGTCTGGCTGTGATGCAGGTACTTTTCTGCTTCTGTTTTGTAGTATCTTTTCATCAACATATGATTATCTTTTAGGCACCAATCCCTGTAGCAAAAGGATATTAAAATTCTAGTAAGCCTGAGCCAAGCATCTGATAAGAACAGTTTGGAGGAAGTACCTAAGGGCTAAATGTTATTATCAGCTCTTCAGTTGCCTATATGATTCTTTTTTTTAAAAAAAAAAATGAGGTTCTGATTTCAATGAGTACTGTGGCTTGATTGCAGTACCCTGGCTCTACAACTTTTATGTAAAACCTGAAACCTCATAATATTAAACAGAACAAATAAATAAGCAAGCATTCCTCTAAAACCTCTAAAACTATTCACATGCAGAACATTGTTTTATTGTGCAACAAGGCTGATGTTAAACTGGCTCAGAGTCTTACCTGGCTTCAGATGAGCAAATGGAATTTCTCCTGTTAAAAGTTCCCAGAGACACAAGGCATAGCTGAAAACATCAGCTTTTATGGTGTACCGTGTACACTGTGTGAATATTTCAGGGGCCATCCAGCGCAGATTCTATATATCAAGACAACATCAATAATGCAGTAACTTATGTTTTCTTTCTTCATAAGGGAGCCCATCTCTTGTCTATTTTATTTCTGTTTGCTTTCTGGCACTATGCTAACAAAATAATTCCATGAATGAAAGAATAGTGATTGGGTTGTTTCCATATTAAAACTAATTCATGCAGCAAAGACATTATAGATTGCATTATGAGATTCACGGCCTGCAAAACACCAGAATAATTTTCCTTGTACCTGTTTCCACTCTGAAATACAATTTTACTGAAGACTGTCTGAAATCAGTTTTGCAATATGTCTGTGTACAAGAGGAGCAAGATGTATTCCGCGACAAATGTAGCGTACTAATAAACGCTAATTTAAGCTGTTGCAGCGTCCCCATGGTCATGGGATAAAAATTTGGGTGCTTGGCAGTCTTCCACATTTATGACCATAGCGTGCCTTCAACTCTCACCACCCACCTATCTCCTGCTCATCAGTGGGTTTTTTTTGGGGGGGGGGCTGCCTTGCACTCCACCAGCATCTCTGACACAAAACCCAACTGACTTTGCCATCTTCTTTCTCCTATGCTGATGAGGCGTGCCCAGCCAAGGCAGCTATTGGTGTTTTGGGGTACATTCAGGAGGCCTCTATGAGACTGTGGAAGGCTGCGCAAGGGCCTTGTGAAGGACCAGTGCCTGCCTCAGCTGGGTAGCCCTCAGCAGCAGTAGGAGAAAAATAGCAGATATCAGCTGTAGGCAACTGGGAGCTGGGGTTGGTGAGGGTGGCAGAATGCACAGTGGCCAAAACAGCAGAAATTGAGAGAGACAGGTGAAGGGGAGGTGAGCATGGCAGGTGAGGAGAAGCATGAAGTTGTCACCTAGCAATGGCATGGTCCTGGCCAAATTTATCACAATCTGGACTTTTGAAACTGCTATCAATAAGCAGTGATGTCATATGATGTTTTGCCTAATGACAGGCTTCACTTAGTGACCAAAACTCGAGTCCAATTAAGATCACCTGTAATGGCGAAGATTATAATTCTTCAGATTTGAAAGAAGCCCTACTAAGATATTTATATAGTGATAGAAATAAGGAAAGTTTAGAGAGTTCTGGTTTAGTGAATTGGGCTAGAACATTTTGGATGTAATGCCCATAGTGGCAATCAGGATGCTTAGGGACATCTTCACTAAGGTTAATCTGTGGGATTCTACCAGCTACAATTCAGCTCTCCCCTCTTGGACATTTGTTTCCCACTCTGCTTTGCAAAGACAATTTGAGAAAGGGGACTTTCTCAGAATGGCACCAAATTTGCAAGCTCTCTGTGAGAATTCTCAGTACATAACTTACCTTTTGACTCAGTAGAGTTCTTCATGAAAGCTTGGAAAGGATAAAACCATTAGGATATAAGTAGGAGTGGGTGGGAATGTAGTCCACCAAGAGTTACAGTTGCTAATGTAAGCTAATATTAGGCTACTTACTGAAGCATACTAGAACCCATTGCTGCATGCAAAGCAGAAAGAACATTTTTTTGCTCAATAACCTTTGTTGCTCTCGAGCAATTTACCGAAATTAATGTGGACAAGAAACAATGGAACACACTATCAATATACTGTAACTTGGATTAATATATATACGTATGCTACATATGGAACACACACACACACACACACACACACACACACACACACACGAAAATCTTAAAGAGAAAAAAAGGCAAACCCCAGGTTGCTTTGTCATATTGTCTTCATCCAGAGACTGCAAAAATCTTGATTCTAAGATTAAAAATTAAAACAAAAACAAAAGGAGGACGGAATTTAAGTCAACATCACTTAGTTCAGATAAGCAAGTGGAAAAAAGAGTTAGCAGCTATATGAAAACAAAACAGAAATGCAGTAATATCATAGCTGAGTATCCAAGTGATCGGTTTTGTGAAGCATAACAATAATTTTCATTGAATATTTTAGCAATGAAGACTTCAGCATGCTGCCAAAGACTAAAAATAGGCGTTTCAATCCAAATTCCTTAACAATGCTGCACATGGTAACTTCTAATGCACAAAATCCTGCACAGGCTCTTCTTATTTTTGCATTTTTAGAGGCTTTTTACTTTAAGCGCAGTGCCCTTTTACACAAACACCTACAATTAAGAGTTGCTAGATGGAAATATTGTACCTTTGCAATCATGAGCCAACCACTGGACAAAGAAGCAGTGGCATTTTGCAGACCTGGCTTTTCCAGAAATACCATTTGTTCCAACCTGTCATGTAACCAGACTGGACGTCAAGGGTTGGGGATACGTAGGGGTGGGTGCTTCTGCAAAATATGTCCTGCTGCTCAACTGAGAACCCCCTGCTTCCAATCAAAAGATATTAAAGTCCAGAACAGAGTACCTGAGTACTTTTTTAATGTGTGTATTTCAACTCCCAGAATAGTTGTTAATAGCTACCTGTCTTCTTGGACCTGCAATACTAAGAATATGTATGGAACGGTAAAATATAAATGAAAACTCTAGGCTTGCCCAAAAAAAAAAATGGCTCTCTATGCAGTTTTCACATATGTGCATATAATCTTGAAAACAGCATGGAGTCATGTAATAACTTAGAAATTAAAGATAATCATTATCAAGTTTTCTACTGAAAGAATTGTGCTTTTTCTTTTTCAATAGAACCCAAAGCAGGGCAGTTCCTCTTCCTTACTGCAACCCTCTTTTACACATCTACATTACTGTTGGAGGGTGGGAAGTTTTTTTCCAGGAATGGAGCAACAATGGGTTTGATGAGGTAGGAGAATGACAATTTTGACAATCATATACAAATTGCACAGTGAGAATTCTGGGGACTGAAACCCACATATTTAGGAAATGCCAAAGCTAAAAACCATCTTGAAGCTGCTGGTGGGCTTGTCAAATACAAAAATATCTTACAAATAGGTTTTTATGCATGTTTCTAGAAATAATAAAACTTTGCGTGATGAAAATGGAATCCGTGTCAGATCCAAATTATAATGGGTATCTGGATCATATAAGGCAGAGTTCCCCCACTTTTTCAGCTTTGAAGAATGATGGGGGGGGAGGGGAGATGGTACTGCACAAGCAGTGGGCAAGCATGCACGCACAGCTCCATTTGCGTGAGCGGCAGGCATGGTCACCCACCACTCACACAAATAGAGCGTGTGTGCTTGCCCATTGCTTGTGCAAGTGGGGATGCCCGCATGCTTGCCTTCTACTTCTGCAGCCCAGTTCCGAACAGCTCAAGGCCCAGTAGTGGGCCGTGGCCCGGAGGTTGGGAACCCCTGATGTAAGCTATTCCATGGGATCTACAAGTCTTCCCAACTCAAGCACCCTCACTTCTCCAGCTGATTGGTGCTGGAAATAGCCAAGGATGAGTACATTATGTAGACCAGTGTTTCTTAACCTCGGCAATTTAAAAATGTGTGGTCTTCTGGGAGATGAAGCCCCCTGTCTGAATACTGATAGATATAGATATAGATATAGATGATATAGAGATAGAGATAGAGATATATAGATATATAGATGAAGCTCCTGTCTGAATACTGATATATATAACTTACCATTAAATGTGAGAACATGTTTTTCTATTTTTGATTTAGATTATTTTGCAAGTGCATCATAAATAAAAAATATGCAGAAATACAGTGTATCTTGAGAACATTTTCCTATAGGTAATTTTAACCAAGTCTTTCTTAAAAAGATAACTTGAATAATAGGGCTGGCAAAATGGAGGCTATTTGTTTCATGGACCTACTTGGAACCCCCTTTATGATCTCCAGCATCCCCCAAGAAATCTGCTGAATCACAAAATGCAGCATAGAAGAGAGTTTTCTTGTTTCATGAATGGAACATGTTCTGAGGTCCATAATGAGGGGTCCCTCTTGGTACTTGCCACAGTCACCTTGATTTCTTTTTAAATAGATTCCTATATTTATTTCTGCCTAAAAAACATAATATAGGAATAGCAAGAAGTGTTCTGAGATAGCTGTAAAAAAACCTCCTCTCCAAACTCACATTAGGCAAATGGGTTTTTAATGTTTCACCAAAGCCAATTATTTATAAGTGACCTGTGACATGTACTCAAAATTCAAAAGTGTCCACCCGTGCAAAGTTATTATGTCAACTTTTTTTCTCTAGAGCATGGAAAAATGTACTGTGATTTTTAAAAAATCCATTTTTTTTACCTCCAAAATCAGCAACAACAGCATGGCCATCTTCATACAAGAGAATATTGTGACTGTAGAGAAAAATATTTATATATATGTTTGATTAGACATAGAGAAATATAGCAATAATCTGTGCAAGAGATTATGTCATGCTCTCATGTATTATGTCTAAGCAGTGTCTTCTTCTTCTTTTTTTTTATCAAGTAGCTCTTAGGATCTTGCTAATAGTTACTACTGGAAAATACCCATACACAAACATACACAAAACATTGTGTGTTTCTGTATCTGTGAATATACACCCACACATACACATACATGAAAGGTTGACAGCTTAGTAAGTCCAAATGTCAGAGTAATTCTTTAATTAGTAAGTAGAACAAGTGTATTGCCTAATTAGTGGAAGATCATCTGTAACAGTCTTATTAATTATGTGACAGCATTACCTAGAAGGAATGGAGATGCTGACATTTGGGGACTGAACTCAGTGATAACATTTCAATAAAATCAGAAGACCTGATTATCCTCTCGGTTAAGCTCCACTCAGCTAAAATGGGCCACTCCTAATTTACAATGGCATAAATGAGTGCAAGAAAAAAAAAAGTGCAGAATCCAGCTGTGAGCAGACAACTGCCAACACCTATAAAAGCTTCTTAAGGAGAGAAGGCTATTTAGAGCTGTTTTCAAAAGGCTAAATTCTCTTTGAAAACTTGACTTAATTTCACAGACTTTCACACATTCCTGGTATTTCCCCCCTCCCACACACACCCCCTCCTCTTTGTATAAAGAACTATGAAGGATTTACATGGAACTTACCTCTTCATGACAAGGTAATCTTTAAAATCATTACAGTTGCCACCCTGGGGAGAATAGCCTTCAGAAGGACTCTGGTTTGTAATGATGGAACCTTCTCCAATACATGCAGAAAGATTTTTTTAGTTCTGGAATGGCTTGATTGCATTGGCAGATGCTAGCAGGAGAGCTTAATGAGTATTGTGCACCTGCCTACTAGATTTCTTTCACTATGCACAATGTTCTCCATTGTGAGAGAATATCAAAATCTCAGTTGTGTGGGGAAAAAGGAAATATTCATGTCAAAATTAAATCTGCAATAGATCAGTATGTCGTTGGGGGTGAGATTCAAACTGGCAGGATGTTTGAAACATTTGCAAATGAGGGAAAAAACCAGTTTTTTGCTAGTAGATGGTTACCTGCAGCCCCACCAAAACATGCAAACAGCAGCATAACATATTCATAAGATGGATAAGTTGTGAGAGTCTAAGGTTACCCAGAATTAATGCAACTACATCAGTGGAATTCAAGGAATGAACCAGTCTATTTGCATTTATTTCTTCTCAGATGTTTTATTCTCATATATTAAGATACAATTACTTAGCTGAACAGAAGAATAAATGCCTACAATATCCTTATCTCACAAAGCTGAAAGTCTACAGGGCTGTGGTTATTCCTTCTCTTCTATATGTATGTGACTCCTGGATTCTGTACCAAAGATACATCAAAGAACTGGAGAAATTTCACATGTGTTCTCTCTGTTCTATCTTCAGCATTGGTTGGCACGACCAGCATTGGGTCCCTGATTATCAAAGCTCAGATGAGATGGGTAGGAAACATCATCAGAATGGATGACTGCCATATGCCTCACCAGTTGCTCTATAGTGTGCTGGAGTCTGGGAACAGAACCCCAGAGTCAACCAGCAAACACCACAAAACCTGGGGAAGAAACCCCAATGACACTGTGACATCCACCCAAGGGAACTAGAAGCTGCAGCTGCTGACAAAACTCACTGGTGAGCTCCGTGCTGTGAAGCCTCTACCAGCTTTGAAGACAGGCACTACCACAGAATAACACCCACAGTTATTACAACAATGAATTTTCAGTGTCCCCATTGTGCTAGACTCTGTACTTCCAGACTGAGACTGTAGAGCCACCCTCATGTCTACAGATGAACTGCACAACAGTGTATCTTCTTCAAACCCAAAAGACTATCAAATGTGACTACCACATCACATTTTTCAGGAATGTTTGTCTACCCATAGTTACTCTGAGACACACAAAGTTTGGCAGTTAAATAAATGTAAAACATTTTTTTTTATATATTGAGTTCTATCTTCAGCATATCCCAAAGCAAATCTTTCCAATATATTGTGAATCTTGCTATGTCTGTTTTACTCACCTCTTCCTGCTGAAACCTAAAATGGCATCTTTGCCACCATCTATGTGATGGTTCAGATATTTGACAAATTTTGCCTTCCCTCATTACTTTCAATTCCTAGCTATGTTTACTGCATACGAATCTCCCTTTTTCTATTTTAAATGCATGGCTGTTTTTGAATGCTGTCCCTCAAATGTTTCTGACTTCAGATCTTCCCTTGTCCTTGATCACACATTCTGTTTACTCTCCTTCCTATTAATTGGCCAGCTTGACAGGGCACAGATACTTAATATTAGCTGAGATTCAAGCTTCTAGTTTTGATAGGGCTTTGGTAGCCAAGGAGACTGCATTCCGACTGGATGCATATGTTAGCTGCGGTATTGTAGAGACAGGAGGCCCCAAATAGTTACTTGTAAAACAATTCCCACCCTACTTCACAATTGCTGAAATGAAGCAAATAAACAGAAGATGCGAACAATGGCAGATCTCACTAACATGGATGCTTTTAAAGATAAGCTTACTCATCACAGTCCAATTTAGGCGAGGCACAGCTTATTCTAGCTTCTCCCTGATTAAATTTAGCCTATTTTTCTAATGCTTGAACAAAGCTTGTTTTTTTCCTTTTCCTGCCAAGTTATTCTCCCCCTCATTTCCAGTTTCTGTACTCCCTATTTCTTTTTCCTTCTTGGTAGAGCTTCACTTCTTGAGAGTTTTTTTTTTAAAATTCTTCTACAAAGAAAGGAAAATGTGAGTATATGTACATGGGTTCTTGGGTGTGAAAGTGCCTTCTGTGAGAAAATGGTTGCTATATGCAGATGGGGATATGTAGCTTTTGCCTGATGTGCATACACACACACATACAAGTATCTTTCCCACACAAATACATAGAACTAACAGAAGGAATATGCGGCATTAGTTTCATCTAGTGTTGACAGTCCCAAATTGACAAGGTTGGAAAACTGGGCAGCACACAAGAGTTGTGTCTATACTTACAATACTTTTGGGGGACAACTGCCTTAAATTTGGAGTTTTCTTTCTCTTGGATAAACAATTCTCTGTTGCCTATTGGACATTTGTTGTAATTAAGCCTTTTTACAAAGATTATTTTTTAAAAGGTAAAGTTTTGTCATTGATTCCAGTTTCTTCCTTTTACATAATTCTTTTTCCCCCCAAAAGAATTGTCCCCAAGAGACATATAGGATCTCCCTGCCATATTGAGAAAATTAGTTATCGAATGAAGTTGAATCACTTTATGAGGCACTACTGAAAGCGAATAACCTATATGAGTGAAGAGGCATAGCCCCTGGCACATCTCTTTGTATATTTTAGCTCTGCATTTAACACAATTCTTCCATACACACTGGTGTCTAAACTTGTCAACCTAGGTCTTTCACATTCAATCTGCCTTTGGATTATGAACTTCCTGCCTGGCTGCTCTCAGAAGGTTAGATTAGGCAACTATATTTCTTCAGCCCTTATTCTTAATACTGGCTCCCCACAGGGCTGTGTGTTGAGCCCCCTACTTTATACCCTCTACACTTATGACTGCACTCCCACTCATCCCAGCAATATTATTGTTAAATTTGCAGACGATACAAGAGTGGTGGGGCTTATCTCCAAGGGGGATGAGTCTGCCTCCTGGGATGAAGTGGAACGGTTGCCCTTGTGGTGCAGAGACAATAATTTGGTTCTCAACACCACTAAGACCAAGGAGCTTATAGTAGATTATAGGAGGAATAGATCAAACATTCAGCCTCTGATCATCAGCGTAGACCATCTGGAGCAGGTGGCTAGCTTTACGTTTCTGGGTGTTACCATAAAGGAGGACCTGACCTGGAGTGCTCATGTTATAGCACTGGTTAAGAAGGCCCAGCAGAGATTATATTTCTTGAGACTTCTCAGGAAACAACAATTGAATGAAAAACTGCTGATGACCTTCTACCGTTGTTCCATAGAGAGCATTCTAACCTATTGCATTTGTGTGTGGTTTGCTAACTGCTAGTAGTAGATAGGAAAGCACTCCAGAGGGTCGTTACCATCGGCCAGAGGATTATTCGCTGCCCTCTTCTCCCCCCCCGGATGAACTGTACAGTTCCCGCTGTCTTAGGAAAGCTCAAAATATTCTTAAAGTCTCATCTCATCCCGGACATTCTTTTTTGAACTATCATCCTCTGGCAGATGGTACAGGATAATAAAAACAAAGGCAAATAGGGTGAAAAATAGTTTTTATCCCAGAGCTGTAACCATATTAAATACTACTGTATAGTACAACATTGAAGTGCAATATTAATGAACAGAATGTGAAGGATGTGTGTATATAAGTATGTTCTTATTTGTGGTTTTTACCTGTGTGTAGTGTGCACTGTGGACAGCACTTAATGTCATTGTGAGTTACACAATGACAATAAAGATATTCTATTCTATTAAGAAACCTCCACATTAGATTAGATTTTTAATTTCATCACATCATTAAAACATTAGTTATGAACACATTTGCCCAACATGAGCTCACTCAAAAACAACTGAAATCCAGGAGAAGCTGTGTCAGGAATTTGGCAATACCTCAAGCATTAAGAAATCTATCATCCACTTGAAATTCATTGTTGGCGGTCAACACATGGAGGAAGCAATATATAAATGCTCTTTCACCCAATTGTGTGGAAATTATGCAAGGGAGAGAGGGTACAGTTTTGCTAAAAAACAAACAAACTGCAAATGGTTCTGGCCTCCAGTTATACTCTATTGCAATATTCATCATTGACCATGCTGCCTGGAAATTATGGAAGCAGCAGACACAATTTTGGGGCGTGCCAATGCTAAATTAGAGAGTATTAGAGAATATGACAGACAACTTTTCATGTTAGAAAAGTTGTCTGTCATATTGGGTGTGCCTGAAGAGGGGTGTGAAACACTACACTGGGTTTGGCAATAGTATAATAACATCATGCAAATGTGGGCTTTCAGGGGCAATATTTGGGAAAGGGCTTTCTTTGGGTGGAGAGGGGGTAAGAATTTAGCTGTTTGAGTGAAATGGACACTCTCAAGCTTTACCTATTGCTGCTAGAGACTGACAATGCGGAACATTTTTTGATAATTTTTGCAAGAGCTATTCTCAGTGATATCTACAAGGAGGGCCAAAATAAACAAGATGGCAGCATACTTGCACTAGAAAGGGGTGGGGTTTCCATCATGATGCCATATCTGCCTCCTTGCACCTTCCTCCTTGCTTATGAGGCTGCTGACTATTATTAGCAACTAATCCTACCCTAAATAGCATCTCTATATTTCAAATCTATGAATCTTATAATAAAGCATTACATGAAAATAAATTGCTTTTGTCCGCTTTGATTTGCCACATTTCTACCCTATATTGCTAGCTAACCATACAAGAGAGATAGAAAGTGGAAAGACAGAATTAACTTTTTTTTGCAATATTCTTTATACTGTTTATAATTTCATAAAATTTTCATTCCATCCATTAACATCCTATTCCATTTTCATTTCAAAAAGTGCTTCTATCTCTAATACGATTGCTTTTTTTTCTGTATATGTTCCAATATCTCTATATTTAGCAAGGTTTTATTAGAGATCATCCTTTCTGACAGTAAAGTCATAGGACTTCATTGCGCTTACACAGGTTTTTATTTTATTTTTTAAAAAATACATGTACGTGTCACCTTGTCCTATTTGTTTATCATCTTTCCCACCATCAAAATTTCACTTGAAAGCTCCAAACATATTGTAAATAGCATGAGTGGAAGCAAATGCATTAACCATACAGAGTGAGTAAAAACAAAATTGATTTCAATTAAATCTTCGAAACCATAGCAACAAGAAGTTCCTATAAAGGTAAAGAATAAGAGAACCCAAACTTTTTGTACACCTGTCAGTGCAGGTGTATTTAAGGCTTATGGCTAAATCTAGTGGATTTGTCCTGCAACCACTGGGACTGAAGAGGTGAATTATGAGATTTGTTTTGTGGTTAAAGCTATTTATTGAGGGTAATATGAACACAAATGTTTTCCTCTTTGCTTTCAGTTTACTGAACACTGGGGAATGCAAAAGAGGAACTTATAATGCCCAGAAATAAATTTCAACTCTACTAGATAATAGCATATCTCCAAAGAGACTCATAAGTCTTGGGAAATGAGCTATGGAGAGCCTTCTCACAACAGTCTTGGACCTTCTTGGAATATTGAGTTAAGAAGAGTACACATACAATGAACATAAATTTTGTACTATTTTAATAATCATAGCTACCTTCAAAAATCCCAACAACTGTGGTTGAATGAAGATCTTCAGCAAGCCTTCTAGAATTGAAGTACCTCGCTTCCTTTGGATGCAGGAGCAAAGGCCTCTTTACACTGACATGCACAGCAAATCATGGTACCAAAATGGACACACATGAGCAGTTGTATTATGCAAATGTAGTTATCACAAATTTGCATCCCAATGTCTGATGCAAGTACATAATTCATGGCATTTGCATGACTTATGAGTTGCTTGCATTTGCACATATTTCATGGTTTGGCCCCCTTCTCACTCTGCTGGCAAATGTCCTGCCTCTTTATAGATTCAGCTTAGGGGTGGGCAACCATGGCAATTTTACGAATTGTGGACTTCAACTCCCAGAATTCCTGTATTAGCCATACTCAGGAATTCTGGGAGTTGGTTCACACTATATATCACCAAGAGGTCACTTTATGGCTAAATGTGTCACCAGAATCCCAAACATTAGGTAAAATCACAAATGTAAGGATTCTCTCCAGTATCCTTGGATGGATCCATCTACTTTCCAGGACATTAAATGAAAATAGGCAACACATAAGGTTCACATATCAGATGGGGTTTTTTTTTTTGTGTGTCCTGTTACAAAAATAAAATGGGGAAGGTAGACACCTAAATAACACCTAAATTTGGAAGTAATCCTGTTCTCCCTCAGGTGAATATTTCAGAGTTGTGCAAACTTTCTGTAGGCTGCTGCTTTTCTTAACCCAGGCCAGCTCTGAAAAATAATGTCGGGCATTTTGAAAAAAAGACAAGCGCCGAAACCCTCTTCAGCCTCACAATGGAACCCTTCAAGCATGAGAGTGGCAAATTGTTAATGCATCTTCTGAAATGACAAAATCCAATGTGTAAGATGAAAATTACTTAACTAAGATTCAGATGTCCCTCATTTATTATTACAACTGAATTTGCATTTATTTATATGCTCTAAGGCACACAACTGTTACAAAGGCTATAGTCCT
Source organism: Azemiops feae (assembly GCA_023970755.1). Taxonomy (NCBI): domain Eukaryota; kingdom Metazoa; phylum Chordata; class Lepidosauria; order Squamata; family Viperidae; genus Azemiops; species Azemiops feae. The sequence goes on from JALGBA010000369.1 coordinate 625,633, forward strand.
GTCCATGGGCCAATTCTTAGCCCTCGTTTCTATTTATTGGTTTTATTTATTGATACTAAAAATAATAAAAAAGCAACTTTGAGGATGTGAAACACTTCTCCTTAACCACAAGAAACTAGAAGTATTCAGCAAAGAGGATAAAGTGAAAAGAATGACTTATTTATGTTTATGCCTCATTCACTTCCATGATTTTTTCCCCTTTCCATTCTATCACTATCACATTATCTGAGTTCAGAGATCAAGTTTTGTCTATTCCCATTAATTAAACCTATTTAAAAAACTGACCTATCCCCCTACCTCTTCCATAGTTATATAGTTTCAAGCAGTTTAAGTTATGGATCTGCTGTTGTTATATCAAACTTTGGCAGTAAGGGTCAGTAAATGAATGCTATACATTTTAAAATAAATTGCCTTTTTGTTTTGGCCACAGTTTCCTCACTAGTTATTAGCTGTGTAATTTGCGTCTGGGTATATGTATGTCAAGAGGTAGCACTGAAAGGTCTAACTCAAGCTACATAAATTTGATCAAGCATCATTAATGTCTGGTGAGTTTGCTTTTAGGTTTCATGTGGCATTTCAGGTCAGAACTAGGACTTTAAATGGTTCTGATTCTGTGCCAGTATTTACTTGCTGTGGTACCTAGTTAGTTTTTCAGCTTTACAAAACAGCAAAACTTAAGAAGAAAATAAACTGTATTTCCAGTTACTTATTTATCTGGGCCATCTTATGCCACTTAAACTTCCAAGGCCAGCATTGTGAATGTCATAACAATCACTTATATCTGATGTGACAGACAAGACAGAGTGAGTTTGGGCAAAAAGGGAGAAATGAGAGTAAGTAAAGCAAAGGCAAAAGGTCTAGAGAGGTTAAAAGTATAGAAATAGGGGGATTCAGATATACAGACTTTTTTTTGTTGAAAAGACACAAGGGAGTCAGGAAGCTTCAGCATCAAATAGAAGAACGTTCCACCTGCAGAGCTGTTGCTGTATGAGAAGCTTTTATTTACCCAGAACTAGCCTTGATGTATTTCATCACATCAGCCTCTTCTTTTGGCAACTTTGCAACACAAAACTGGGCTCACCCTATCTCTACCAAACAGAAGCTTCAAGGATGCATCTCATGAGCCTCCAACCGTCTAAACCGATTTGTATCTGAGGATGCATTGAAAACTGGCGCTTAAAAGAAGAAGAAAAAAGTTCAAAGGAAATCACAGCAGCTTAGAGATATTTGTTTCTCTCATCCTTATGGGCTGAAATGTACACTCTCTTTTCATATATACATAGCACCCTCATAAAATGAACTCCTGCTGCAGAGTTTGGAACAATTGAACTAACTTTCTATTTACATTTCAGGTAATGAAGGTTCCAGTGTTCCTTGACTATATGGTGGTGTAGCTAATGAAGAGCTGAAGGGTTATGCATTTGCCCAGCTCAAAGGCAACTCCTTATGCTTTGCGTTTTCATCTTTGTTCTCTGGATAAGAGGCAGCTTTTCACCCTCAAATTTTAGAGCTTTTTGAACTTTCATTTACAATGACATTTATTAAAGAATTACAGACTCATATGTACATATTACAAGCTGGGATAAAGCCAAACAAGAATGACAAGAAAAGAAATGCAATTGATTTATACAGGGAAGTGTAATTATCAGTAATTATTTAATAATGTATTAAAAAAGAAAAATTATCTGCATTATATAAAATTACCACTTCTGATGAGTGAAATAAGTTCTGGTATTAAATGGGCATCATTTCATGGTAAAAGACATGTTTATATTGTCTTTAGAATATGCTATAGGGCAAATTCTCAGTATATCATTGTAATCTTTCCATGGAGAAATATTGAATACTGTATGACACTGCTATGGGTTCTACTTTGAATATTAAGATACATCTCAAATATCTCTGAATTTCTAAATCATAATGCAAAATGATTTACTTTGTAGTGATGATAATAAATATCAAGTATAGGAAAGCAGGTAATATATACATCTACCTATTCTCAGCCAAGAGTTTACTATCTGATTACACCTGTCACACTGTCTTATTCGTATCTAAGATTTTAATAAACATAGAATTTCCTAATGACTCAGGAAGTCATCAAATTTTAACAGAGCTAATTATAATGAGATATATTTTTATGGGTGCCGAGATATATCTGCTTGAAGGCCATCACAGCCTTGGTAGGGATGGAAGGCTAGAATTCCTCTTTCTAGAAATCTGATCTGAAGTGGCAGATCTGCTGATTCTCAAGACTATATGTCAACTTGTACTTAATTTGCTGTGCTTGAATTTCCAATTCTCTCTTCTTCAGAGGAAGCCAAATGTGGAGAGAACTATTTCTGGGATTCCTTATCCTTCAATAAGCCTGTATAAAGCATCACTTTGCCCTGCTTTGTTGTCAACTTGAATAATTTACCTATAGATTTTTTTTAAAAAAATACATGGTGATTCATACATGGAGGAAAAATGGAACTATTTTTTTTAATAGCAAACCTCCATATGCTTATGTTCAATATCCTCCCTAATTTACTTCTGGTAAATTAGAACCATTGTGGGAGGCCTGCAAAAAACACAGTATGCATACATTGTTTCTTGGTATGATTAGATAGTGTCATTGATGCAATGAATATGAATTTGGACAAATTCCAGGAAACAATGGAGGACAGGGAGCCCTGTGGTGCAGTGTTCCATGGGATCACAAGGAGTCAGACACAACTTAGTGACAGAACAACAAATACATAGGTTCTTCACACAAAACCTTTACCAGCTAGAACTGATTAGTAGCTTTATGAGGTCATTGAGAAGGGTTTAGTAATGAAGTAATCTTGAGGTTTCCTGATTAGATATGTGTTATTAGATATGGAATGTATCTCTTAATTGGACAATAATCAACCTTCCTTAAGAGGATACCTTTCACTTTCCTGAACATTCTTTAAGATAGACTGTAACTCAGTGATGGGAGTCAGCCAGTTTGCACCACTTCAGCAGAACCGGTAGCTAATTTTTTGTTGCCCAGGCCCAGAATGGACTTCTGGAAGCGGCATCCACACAGAGAACCGGTTTTCACATATTTGAATCCCACCACTGCTGTAACTCCCAAGAGAGGGGGAAAAATGTAAGAAGAAAAAACCCTCCACCTAGCCTAATGGGAATTCTATCTTAAATAATCCTATCCACAATTCTGTGTGTATTCTAGAGCCCAAATCCTACTTCTGCAAATAATATGTAGCTTATTTATATATACTGGTTTGCCTGATTTTTCTTATAATTCTATGTGGGATCACTGATTTCCTTTAGCACCTTATATTGTCCTATTTTTATACCTAGGGATTGAGCTGTATTGTTTACAAAAGAAATTTCTCATTAAACTTGTTCTGATATGCAGGATTCTGTGATTCTTCTTTTAGGATTCTGGACCCAGAGTAGGAAGGAATCAGAATCAGAATAGAGTTGGAAGGGACCTTGGAGGTCTTCTAGTCCAACCCCCCTGCTCAAGCAGGAGACCCTATCCTATACATTTCAGACAGGTGGCTGTCCAGTCTTTTCTTAAAAACCTCCAGTGATGAAACACCTAGAACTTCTGAAGGCAAGCTGTTCCACTGGTTAATTGTCCTCACTGTTTGGAAGTTTCTCCTTAATTCCAGGTTGCTTGTCTCCTTGCTTAGTTTCCATCCATTGTTTCTTGTTTTGCCTTCTGGTGCTTTGGAAAACAAGTTGACCCCCTCTTCTTTGTGGCAGCCCCTCAAATACTGGAATACTGCTATCATGTCACTCTTAGTCCTTCTTTTCTCTAGACTGGCCATACCCAATTCCAAATTCCAAATTTGGATTCCAAATGCAATTCCAAAAGGAAATTCCAAAGAATTGAATTGAAAGGAATAATTCTTGATAGAAAGGTTTACAGCCCCCTAGCTGGATAGACTACTACTATGTGCATCAAAACTGACTGCAGGCAACCTATAAGAATTACTTTCTGTTTGAAGAACTGAATCTCCTTGGATGTTATTAATGAGCTGCGTGTTGTTAGGGAGAACAAGCAGATCTTTAGATCCCTTCCTAGGCTTTCTAGAGGTAATTGTGTCAAATGATTGGATCAACGTATGCCATTCAGTATATTTCAGCCCCTGTCTTGTTGTTCATTGCAAAGGACATGCTCCATTAATCCATGAAGAGTACAAGGTTCCCTTAAAGGCTAATTGCAATTAGATACCACACTTTGCCTAGAAGACTGATTCATCTGCATTGTGGCCATCGATTCTGTGGATGCATTTGGGCATGATACATACTTTCATATAAAAAATGCAAAAAGAAGGAAAAAAGCATCACGTGATAGTTTTACTTTGCAAAATGCTATGCTAAATAACGACATGCAAACCTTGTTCAGGGAAACACTACATTATTCCCTTTTTTCACAGCGGTCTAGCCATTACAGCTATTATCTGCAAGTGAATCTTTCAGTATAGTAAACATTTGTAATATTCTCAACATGATTTGGCCCTGAAAGAGGCTCAGACTGGAATGTCAGACTGGCATGATCTGAAAGGAAATGAAATATTGTATTTCCACATCAAAAACTAAATAAACATAGTTTCATTATAGTACATATCTTCTGGACCACTGCTCTGATGAAGCTTTGCTTTGCAGTACTCGTGATCTACGCAGTATTTGCACAGATCATTCTGAGCCCAAAAAAGTATGTACTTGGGCTTGGGCTTCCATTGTTCCAAAAAAACCCATGTATCTTAATTCCTTAGCAGTGGATATATACTGTATTTGTTTTCCCAAAAACTTAAGATTTCCCCCCAAAGAAATGTTAGGCAGTAAGGAAGAACCCTCACAAAACTGAGTGGTTCAGGTGGCAGTTGTGGTTAGGAGAGCATTTGTACAGCTTTGTGTTATGCCCCAGTTGCGCCCCTTTTTGGATCATTAGGCTCTACTCACTGTCACTCATGACCTGATCACCTCCAGAATGCACTCTACTTGGAGCTGCCTTTGAGAGCATCTGGAAGCTTCAGTTGGTTCAGAATGGGATTGATTGGACAGTTATGTGTGCCCCTAAGATGGCACATGTTACATCTCTACTTGGTGAGCTGCATTGACTGCTAGTTGGCTTCTGGCTGCAATTCGAGATGCTGGTTTTGACCTTTAAAGCTCTCTGTGACATGGAATCAGGTTATCAGATTCCATGAGGGGCCAGCTTTTCCCAGCTACATCTATCCTTCCATCAGGGTATGCTCTGGGTCCTGTCTAAGGGGCCTAAGTCCCATTAGATGGGAATTACAGGGTTCCATCTGCCAGGACCAGGGTGACATGTGTTTTCTGATGCGGCCCCTCTTCTCTGGAGCATCACTCCTCTGAGGTAAGGTTAGTTCCTTCCCTGCTAGCCTTCCAGAAAGCCCTGAAAATATTCTTCCTCCATTAACCTTGTGGATCCCATGGCAAGCCTGCAAGGTGCCTGAATCAGGTTAAGTGAAATTGTGCTCAAGTGGTTTTTCATGTTTTTATTTTTATTTATATTGAAGTCTCATCTTAATAGCAGCAGTTTCCCCAGTGAACCATTTCTCTTAACCTTTCTCTTTCTCTTTTTTGCCTCCTCCTCCTCCTCCCCCCCCCCCCCCGATCTTGAAGAAATAAGAGAAGAAACAGGGGAAGGAATAAGTGAAGAAATTTGGACACCAAAAGAACATTTTAGTTCTTGGCCACCATCTAAAGGATATTTGGGTTTCTTCGACCTAGATGAGAGGCTTGCCTTGAGGCCTAGCAAGAATGTACTTCCTGCCCCACTGTGTCCAATTATTCTGGCTCAAAATACACCAAGGATATAAGCTGGCAATGTCTAATGCTTTTGGATGGTAAAAGTGAATACCAAATTGGGTGAAGATGAATCCCCATGTTCCGTAGAAGCCATACAGTATATCTAAATTCTGCTGTTGAGAAGCAGCATAAGGGAAATTATCTTGTAGTACGGAGATATGAAGAAAACTTGCTATCAGATAAAATGAAAGAGGCCAGAGTGAAAAAGTTGAGTTGGAGTTAGTATTACAATAGAAATTTGCTTTGTGCAACAAAATATCTTGAGAGCATTTTCTTTTTCTCCTTTTTCTAAAGTAATTTCAAAGTTTATTATCATCATCATCAAAATAATTACACCTAATCTTGAGTTTCAAATAACATTTCTAGCATTTCCATTCCATATATTTTTATTTGTAACCACAAACGACCACTCCACCTAAATAATAATTTCATATCCTGATTTTTTCATGCACGTGAATGCGTAACATTATAACATTATGTCAGTAACGTTCCCTGAAATGCTTCTGTATAGAATTAGAAATTTAAACAAGAAATTTATAAAGCAACAATTCCCATAAGGAATAGAGAAATGCCTTATTACTGGTAGTCAACTTACTAGCATCAGCTTCCTATGCTATAAACTATGGTAGTGAGATGACAGAAGAAACGAAAGGAATATTAGCCAACCTGAAAAGAAATATCTCTGATCCATAAAAATAATAATGTATGCTATTCATCAAAAGCTGATTTTTGTTAGACCTCTGTAGGCTCATTTGGAAAAGCATCTAAATTTGGCTGACTGCTGTTTATTAGGTATCAGCTTAGAAAGAAGCAAGACATTCTACCATTTCTGGTAACTTCTGCCTGACCTTCTGAATTCAGAATTCTCCCTGAACTAATCTCCTTTCAACGACACCGTGTCAGGGTGTACTTGATGTGCAGTTCCAGCATTGCAATCACATTCCCAAATGGGTTTCTTCTTGAGCTGTGATAGGGAAGAGAGCATGAAAACACGCGACCACTGAACCATTGCTAAATTTATATCCCGGTCTAAAATACACAACTGCCATGTTTCCAATTAATTTAATGACATTTTAACCACCATTCCTGCCTTTGTGTTCACCTCATGAATGTTCGAGCAGTCAAACAATTTATGGAATATAAATTGCTTCATAGACTATAAGTGCCTCCTGTTGTTAATGGGCAATTCAATATTAATACTAGGTGTTGCGAAATGAACTGTATTACATATGGGTTCAACTATTAATATGTCTTACCCAGAAAAAAGAAACTCTGGTTTCAAGTATAATTGGAACATAAACATTCAAAATTAATTAGATATGACATAGATCAAATCAGGCTGGTGAAACAATTTTGTCTTGTTTTTCCATTGGCCCCATCCAATATGAATCCAGTGTGACAAAGAATTGTTGGCAGTTTTACTGATATGTAAGAAAAGCTACATTTCTTTGCTGCAATGGCTAGTTGACTGATTTTTTTTTGCAATTATAGTAGTTCTACCCTATGCAATCAGATTTATTGAAGATGAGACAAGTGGGGGGCGAGGCAAAGGAAGCCCAGTGGGCCTCTTCTGTCTGTAGGCCCTAGGAGCATATGGCTCTCCTGCCTTTATATTCTGATTGGGTTTGTCTTTCAGTTTGGCCATAGAGTAATTAATTATTCAGTTGAAAGATGAATGCGTTAATGTGTAAGCATTAACAAGTCTTGGTTGACATCTTGTCTAGTGACTTAATATGACAGACACCAGCCAGAGGAAATCTGTCTAGCATAGCTGTTTTCTCAGTGGTGCTGTTTCTTGTGGGAACTGCATGGAGTTTACTCCATATGGTCTGACTCTGTCTGTAGATTCAAAATTATGAGTTCAGACAATACAGAGAAAGACAATTATCAATGTCAATCAAGAAGAGCCAATATATCCCCATTTCTTCTTGAATATTTTGCCGACTGCCATCGATTAAGGCTAACAATACAAATATCATAAAAGGCAGATCAGAAAGGAAATCCTGATTCAAAAATTCACTAATCTAGATAATATAACTAGGCAAATCTCATTTTTCTAGAATTTAAGCAATGCAGTATCAATGCAAAACAGTCACATATAACTGTCCATATATTATAGTCCCCCCCCAAATATAGAGGCTTTTTAATTCGAATATTTGCAGAGACGGTAAAACTGAGTGAGCCATAATACAAATTCTTTTACATCTTTCACATTTATGTAAATTTTAGAAGGTCTGCAGTATCATAATCAACCCAGAAGTGATGTTTATTTATATCCCTTCCATGAGTAGCACTGTGTCTAGAATACTTAGGGAATTGTATTTAAAAGCTCTTTCTCTCCTTGATAAGGAAGATTTAAATATAGTACATTGACTTTACTAGTCTTTTTAAACCTCATGTTCTTGAACTGTGTTGAGACTCCAATTCCCCAAATCTCTAGGCAACAAAGGTAGTATGAATTTCTAAGATTTTGAATCCCAGCACAGTTAGAGGCTACTGGACTCTACTGTAGCTGGACTATGATCAGGTGATCTAATTGATTTTGTTATTATTTGAAATCTGAAGCACAGACTTTTACACAACGGAGAAATAAAATTAGGGATGTGGAAGGGAACAAGAGTCCCTGGTTGCATTATATTTAAGAGTTGACAAGTAGGAATGCGGAGAAATAACCAACATAATTGTCAGGGCTGATGACTATCTCTTTATGTTCTACTGCTTTGATTTTGCTATTCATTTTCCTGATTTTAATTTTAAGTTGTTAATTTTAAGCCACTGAATTACCACTCAACTGTAAACCGTTCGGAAATGGATTGGTTTATAACCTGAATGAATAAATGAATGAAAGAAGTTGAATCCATGTGTGTTCTTTTAACATATTTTCTATTTGCCCTACAGCTCTAGAGGACGGCAGCAGGATCCTGGAAAACTGAAACTCCTTCTTCCAAAGTGCTGCACAGCCCAAGGAAACACTTACAAGTTTAGATAATTAATATGTAGCTGATCATATACAGAAAAATTAACTGAATTGCATTTGAGAAGCTAGCTAATAGTACCACTAAAAGAACACTTTAATGTTCCAATGTTGTTGCAACATAGATTAGGAAGGCTTAGGCCTACTTTGAAGGAATTCAAGTTATGCCGGTCTCCCTTTTCCATGTAGTTCTCAAATATAGAACAAAATTATTTATTTCTCATCCATGTGATTCCCCACTCCCATGGATTTTAGTCAGGATCTTCTTTCTGCAATCATAAAATTTAAAAAAAGCATTCCAACAATATGAGCTCAAACTTGTCCGGAGCTAAGAGACTATTACAGCAATAGCACTTGTATACCTTTTTGTAGTGCTTTACAGCCTTCTTTAAGCCTATTGCCCCCAACAATCTGGATCCTCATTTTACCGACCTCAGAAGGATGGAAGACTGAGTCAGCATTGAGCCGGTGAGGATCGAACCCCTGGTAGTCAGCAGAATTAGCCTGCAATTACTGCATTCTAACCACTTGCGCCATCACGGCTAAGGAGAATAGAATAGAATAGAATAGAATAGAATAGAATAGAATAGAATAGAATAGAATAGAATAGAATAGAATAGAATAGAATAGAATAGAATAGAATAGAATAGAATAGAATAGCTGTTATGCTCTAACAAATCAGCAAAGAGACCAAAGTGCTTATGGATTCATACATACATACTTGTTCAGCCTTAGTCTGCAACTATCAGTATTATGCATTTACAAAAGATGTAGAGGAGGTGAAATATGGGAAATACTGCATATATTTATAAGATTCAGTTCATAAGACTGAATTTGATTTAAAATTGTTTTAATTCATATTCTCACCACTACCACTACCAAAACTCTTACTTGCCTCAATATCCATTTAGAAGACTCTATTTGTTGGCTGGGTCATTTTAAGGGCACTGCATCACTGCAATGAATATTTGAGAGAACTACCCACTTGAAGCTGCTCTGCAAAGCAATTCTTCTCCCCTCCCTTCTAAGTGTAAAATGAAATCTTGCTTCATTCTTTTCCATACATAAAGAGGATTGAAAAGTGCCTAAAGAGTTTTTTTAAATAAAAAACTAACACAAACTAATATGTAGTAAAAAAAAAAAAAAAAGAAATCAAAGAGATAATAAAAAGTGCAAGAAAGAAAAAAAAATAAAAATAAAAATAAAAAAAGAAAGAAGACACAAAGAAATAGCTTCCAACTTTCTTTACAGCAGTTATAAGTACAATTATAAGTTTACCTCTATGGTTAGAACATACTTCCCTTCTTTCTATAACCCATTCTATCTAATCATCACAAGTTCATTTTTTCTGTTTCATGCAAAAAAGTCTATAAGGGATTTCCAGTCAGCAATAAATGTAGATATCATCTTCTCACTAATAAAAGTAGTCAATTTGTACAACTCAGCAAGTTCCATCATTTTTACCAGTCTTTCCTCCAGGAAAAGTGTTTTGCTGAGCAAACCACGTTGATTTTTTATCTCACATAAGGCAAACAGAGTTGCCTTCGTAGCACCTGGTACTTTGTTGATCAAAGTCACTTGATTGGAGAGCAAGTATATCACAAGAATTCAAACTTCTATACAAATATCATAATCAGCTGCTGCAATTCCATGTTAAATTATACAAACAGAATAGAAAACCTGGAGTATTTTGAACAATGCTGCTTTTACTCTGTAACATTAGGCTGCCAATAAATGAATATTCTCTTTATCCCTTTAATAGATTTTCTGAGATTGCTGAATCACAAACTTATTATCCAAGACCTTAAAGTTTAATTAGATTGGACCAGGGCTCCTCCTTGTACCCACTGAATTTACAAGCTCAACAAACTTGTAAATTAAAAAAATAACACGACTTAAATTTAGTCAGAGCAATATTCTTTGGAAAGATTACAGGTGGACTTCTCTGCCATTATGTGATAAAGAATTCTGCAAACAATTACAACAGTGAAGCTACAAAGAAAGAAAATGTTGATAAGTAACTTAAGAAAATTTGCAAGCCTGTATAAGTGAAATTTCTTTGGAATTATTCATTAATGCATACATGAATTGTAGTACAGAAATAACAGCCCAAGGTTGTAAATGTTGACCTTAAGATCAAAATCCTACATTCTTATAGTATGCAAAATTGCTCAAAATCAAACAATTAAAAAAATCTCACTGCATAGAGATTATCAATAGCTATTAACTAATAGCAGATAGGCAACTTATATTCTCACAGCAAATTTCTCCTTAGCTACTTATCCATAATATATTCATTTGACATAATTGTTGGGCTTTGTGTGACACATTGACTCATATGCTAACTGTGTTAGAGACTGGGGATATAGATTAGTTATATTTTAAGGATGTAGATTAGCTATACCTTGCAATTATATTTATGAGCTTAATTGAACATATTCATTCTAGAAAGATACTACAATACTAAGATATGGTGGTTAAGAAGAACAGACAGTAGCAGGTTGGAGAACTGTCCAGGTAGATAATAACACTACCTTTTATATACCTTATTTTATCTTAAACAGCATTATTATTTCTTCAGCATTTTAAAAAGAGAACATATTGGCAGACACTTCTGACATTGGCTTTCTGAACTGCAAGCTTAACTGGACAGTGTATGCTCAGTAGGATAACTGCAATTTCTTTTTTTTTTAATAAAAAAGTCCTTTAATTTTCAAAATGTAGGAAGAAAATGTAAGAATCTTTTAGTTTGACAGTCTCTTAATCCTCACAGAATGCTAGTGACCCTTGAGTGAAATCAATCTCTTTGACTCTCTTGGCTACGTCTCTCAAAGACAGACACAAACTGCGATCACTTAGAGATATTGAGAGCAATGCAATACTTAAGCGGGGTTAAGGAACCTAAAAAAAATATCTTCATAAGATCTGGATTTGCCTTATAATACAACCCTATTCTGTCCTTTAAATGTATTAGGAAACTTATACTATTTCTATCATTTGTCTTCAACATGATGCTTTCTTACTGCAGGGGAGAAAAAAGAGAGAGAAAGTGGTTATAGAACATGACCATGTTCATTCCATCTTAAATTTCTTTCAGGAGCTTCAGAATCTTGTAGATTAATAATAGAAGACACAGCAGTAGATTCAATTTTCTGTCAATTGAGCTGACAATAGGCTAGGAATAAAGGTTAGCAGCTAGCCTTTAGTAGTAATATCATTTTTATATTACTTCTAAAATTAGCCTGCTGATATTCAGCATATTACAAGGGAGCAGAATGTCTTATAGAGGGTGGGGGAAGAAGGGAAATGTCCCATTTAGATGTTGTCATTTATGTGGAGAAGAAAATGAAGAGGCTGAACCTAAATGGCTATATTCCATCTGTGCTTTACAGTGGACTATACAGAAATTGCTGTATAAAATGCTGGGATTTACTTTGTGGAAGACAGAAAGCTGTGATGAACAAATTCTAGCCCTAGGCCACATGCAGCCTTCTGACTAATATCAAAAAGGTCTTTGAAACATACAATATGGGGTGGGGCAAGCAACCAGTCCTTTTTCTGGCAGGTTTCCTGCTGTATGAGGAAAAACAGAGAGAGAGAGAAAAAAGAGCATCAAGAAGAGAAAAGGGAGAACATTAGCTCAGTATAGAAAACATTTTGACATTATGACTTCTATGGAAACCTGTTGACTTCTACCCAACCTTGTACTTGTAGATAATGCCAGAAAGGAGATTGTCAAGTTAATATACTGTATGTAACATAAAGCATAAAAAACAGGTGAAGATGACCAAGGAAATTATCTTCAGACAACACGGACTCCTCGATTAAGAAATGGAGATGAACACCGTGCCATAGAGTCGGACATGATTGATAGGGGAAACCTTTACCTTTAGTTTCACCCACTCACTTATTCAGTGTTTAATACATATGCATTATTTGAATATTAAAAAAACAACACTGATAACAGCTTACTACTTAATATTATGTTTCTTCATGGTGTATACTATAGATGCGTTGCATGCTTGGTGTTTCTGCTCTGTGCAATCTAAGACATTTTGTTCCTTTGCTCAGAACAAGATAGAATGCTGCTGACAGTGAGGGTGGTTGGGGTCTACAGATAAGACAATTTTATTTCATTTCAGAAATTTTGGAAGTGAAGGATTAATCTTATAAATAAATTATATAGATGGTGAAAATTCAGAAGGAACTCAAAAGGAGTTCTCTTTAATTTATAAAGCTTTTTGCCCATAAATTAAAACGGTACTGGATAATCACCATTTTTAAGATTTAGTAATAATTTATATTGTTATAATTGTTTTTATAAGGAACTTCCTTAAAGACAATTATAATTAAAATTAACCCAGTTATGCTTTTGTAAACCACCCAGAGTCACTTGAGTGGGTGGTGTAGAAATTTAATAAAGGAATCTCTTAATAACTGAAAACCTCTGATTGTGAAGGTTCTTATACAGATGGATCCTAATGGATCATGAAAAGCAACATGTTCCCCTAGTTCAATAAAATAAATGCTCCTAACTGTATCATCCCACCATTGTTTATTTTGTTTATTATAAAGCTGCACATATTTTCTGGCAAAAAAGCAGAGCCAATCTGTGGGTTGGTAGTGGAAGGTGAGAGGGCCTTTTGACTTGATCTTCAAATTGAAAAGAAAGATCACATTTAGAGGATTGGAGGCTAAAACACATGAAGAATGGTTGCAGGAATTGAGTATGTCTACTTTAATGAAAAGAAGGATTAGGGTGTGACATGATAGCAGTATTCCAATATCTAAGGGCCTACCATAAAGAAGATGGGGTCAACCTATTCTCTGAAGTACCTGAAGGCAGGACAAGAAGCAAGGGGTGGAAACTAGTCAAGGAGAATACCAGGAGAAATTTCCTGACAGTTAGAACAATGAATCAGTGGAAGGACTGTCCTCCAGAAGTTGTGGATGCTCCAATACTGGAGGTTTTTAAGAAGAGATTGGACAACCATTTGTCTGAAATGGTCTAAGGTTTCCTGCTCGAGCAGCAGGTTGGACTAGAAGACCTCCAATGTCCCTTCCAACTCTGTTATTTTGTTAATTCTTTAAGTGCCTTTTTTATGTGTCATCATTCATTCATTCATTCATGACTGGGAACAGGGAAAGCTAGAGGTGACTTAAGTAGATCTTTCACAGGGCCTGTTTATAGCCACAACTGGGGCAATATCAATATTCATACAGGAAAGTTGACAATTCTGACTAACTGTTATAAATATCCAAATTTACATTTTTATACACACACACAGGCAATCACATTTAGATAACTCTCCCTATTCACTGGTAACTTCATCGTTTTCTGTTATAACATTTGACTGAAATGAATGCTTACTAGATTTCAGACATCCATTGGGACGCAAAGATGGTTCCCCCCCCCCTTTTTGTAGCATTACATTTGCTTAGTGCAATGTATCACAAACTGGATAACTGGAATAACTGCACAACTAGAAGGTTATCATACATTTCTTTCCTTTTATTCATAAAATCCATCCTATTTCACATCTCCTTTATCTCGGCTGAGCATGTATGCTTAGATATGCCCTGTTAAAACATTTTCCTTTTTGCCATAACTGGCTCCTTGTTTCACTTCATCACAGTTGATACAGATCTCTTGTTGGCAACAAAGCCTGTTAAAAATGATTGTGCGTGCCTTTTGGATAGGAAAGAGAAAGGTCTCATCTCAAAATGTTATATACTCTTTTTGCAGATACCTGATAAATAGAATGAGGAGGTTTATATGAAAAGAAATAGAGGGAGATTTAGGTATACAGATTTTGCAGGAAGAGTGGACTATTCTACCTTGATATCAAAGCTGTATTTGTACTATAGGGAGACATTGCCTGTAAATACCCTTTTCCTTGAATTTCATCCTTTGAGTCGGAGAGGTATAAAATCCATGCAAGCTGAAACAAGCCCCGTTGCAAAAGATAAAGGACATCAAAATAAAAAGAAATGTTTAATCTATGTGATGCCTTAGACTTGGTAGAGCTGGCTTCTAGGATATGGTTTCATTTTTTATAAATTATAGAAAAGAATTTAATTTGCCAAAGAATTAACTCATGTTTAGCATTAATCTAAAGTTCAGCGACATTTCTAATATTTTATTAAATATATAAAGAAAATGATGAAACAGGTAGTCAAAGAATTACTCCTCTCCGTGATCATTTCTTCTTCTTGCTCTGTTTGATGAGAGGCTTCTTACTGACAACATGATCAGTTACTGTTGTGTGATCATTGTGGAAGAAAAGAGAAACATTAAGCCTGCCCATTCTTGAAATATTGATGGAGACATTTTCAAGAAAGTAACAATAATTGGTCATCAACAAGGTCTCCTTCCCACTGCATAAGTTTTTCCAACTCAGAGACAATTAAAAAAAAAAACTTCCATGAATGCTGGAGCCCCAATTCAGCTCAGCATTAATTTATAATCTGTTTGCAGTTGAAGTATACTTTGCACTTAATAATGCAGTAGATAATCATAGCTGATGGCCAACATAGTAAGTGGTTACATTTCCCAAGTAGCTTGGACTTAATAGCTTATTACATTATAAAGACCACTGTATATCAGAAAGGTTCCTATTGGTTTTATCAATATTTGAATTACATTCTGTATAATATTGACTTTCCTGCAGAGCTATGCATGTGAGGGCAGAACAATCTTTTTAAGAAGTTTCCAAAAATAAATGTATAGCATCACAGGATTGGAAAAGATTTTAGAATCTCCTAGTCTCGCCCAGTGTAGGAATCCTCATACCATCAGAGACAAATTGCTGTCCAATCTTTTCTTGAAAATGTCCACTGATGGAGCACCCACAACTCCAGGAGGCAAACTGTTCTATTGCTTAATGGCCCTCACAGATAGGAAATTCCTCCTTATTTCAACTTTAGATCTGTCACTGTAAAGCTTTCACCCTTCGGTTGTGTCTTACCCTTTTGTCTTATTTTCTCCGGGGAATAAATCTAAACTTTCTGTCCAGTGAAATACCCCTTCACGTATTGGAAGACTGCTAGCATGTCTCCCCTTAGCCTTCTCCTTTTAAGCTAAATACACCAGGTTCCTTTAACTGCCTTTTGCAGGATTTAGCTCCAAGCTCACTGGACATGTGATAATAATCTCCTCTACATCCCAAACTAAATAAGAAATTAATACTTATGCTTTTCACGGAAGCATCTGTAGAAGCACAAAAAAAAAGAGTCACATCATCATACTGCAAACTCTGATCCTTTGCTACGTAGAAGAATTGAAGAAATGTGCATTAGATCTGGTCAAAAACTGGAGCAAATATGGATGTTTAGAAACATTTTATCCATCTCAAAGAGAACCAGGGTTCCTTTCAAAGTGATCAGAAGTGAATTTAGCACTTTTTTAAGCCTCAGCTGGTGTTTTGGTGTCTGAAAAAAGGCAGACAGTAAATCTGCCCCCCTCTGCTTTTCTTTAGTGAAGAAATGCATGCTAAGCAAAACAGAGCAATTTGCTAGAACCTCCCAGGAACCCTTGATGGTGAATTCAGTGACGCGGGAGAAAGAATTGCTTTTGGAGTCCAAGTAGTTGCATACAGGAAATAAAATACTATTGAGTTTTGGAGAAGCAGCAATGCCAATAAAGAAAGAAGCAGCAATAAGTGGCTCCTCCAAGGCTATATTGGGTATGTCTAGTTTAATGAAAAGAAGGACTAGGGGTGACATGATAGCAGTATTCCAATATCTCAGGGGTTGCCACAAAGAAGAGGGAGTCAAGCTATTCTCCAAGGCGCCTGAGGGCAGGACAAGAAGTAATGGATGGAAACTAGTCAAGGAGAGAAGCAACCTGGAACTGAGGAGAAACTTCCTGACAGTTAGAACAATTAACCAGTGGAACAACCTGCCTCCAGAAGCGGTGAATGCTCCAACACTGGAAGTTTTTAAGAAGAGACTGGACAGCCATTTGTCCGAAATGGTATAGGGTTTCCTGCCTGAGCAGGGGGTTGGACTCGATGACCTCCAAGGTCCCTCCAACTTCCATTACTTATTATTATTATTATTATTATTATTATTATTATTATTATTATTATTATTATTATTATTATTATTATTATTATTATTATTATTATTATTATTATTATTATTATTATTATTATTATTATTATAATATGGGATATTTCTGTTTGTCTGGCACTCCTGGTGTTTGTGCCTCCTTTGCAATGAGATCTTTCCTCCAAATTCACAATTTCAATTGGCAACAAGGCACAATGTTGAGTTCAAGAGTCAATCAAAATGAGAAAGAGTTGTGCTTTCATTAGTCACCCCATTTGAGGGATTTCCCATTTGTTCTTATGTATAAATTCTGAAGAAGTCATTTTCAGCCAGTGAGAAGGTGTTATAGAGAATGTTGGTTATGCTAGCAAAGGTTTTTGAATGGACTTAAGGACAATGTGATGGCTGGACTACGATCCAATTTCATTTGGTTAAAGCACTGAATTAAGAGAAGCCAATTGACAGTCAGGGCACTTCCAGTTTTGCGCTGTAGCGCTTGGCCAAGGGACTATGGAGCTCCACACCCCAGGGGACCCTAAATGGGTCTAAGTTGCCCCAGAGAGGTGACAAAGAAGGAGGGCCCCCTTGTGGATCACGGAAAGATAGCGGTCAATCCGTTTGATTCAGGGGAAGCCCTCCAACACAACAGGAGAAAGGCTAGCTGCAAACCAGTGTCTAGCCCAAGCTACCAGCAGCTGAAGTCCAAAAGCACTAACTAGAACAACCGTGAACAGCGTGCTTGGAACAGAGTGAGAATATCGATCTTCTCTCTTCTATTTTGTAACTGATTTCCTGGAAAAGATTCCCAACAAGCAAAAAATCCTCCGAAAGTGAGAAGGGAGGGGACTACACCCCCACCATTCCATAGATGGAAGCGGCGACTTAATTTTTATGGGGGACAGAAATATATTGAAATGAACTTAATAATACTACAATCTGAATAAATCTGAAAATCATAAAAACTGTTAAGACTTTACATTTGAAAGAGTATTGATGAAATTACAAGAAAATAACTTTTTGCTTTAAAAGTTGGAAAATGAGTGGCTATTGACATCTAGTGGAAGATTAGAGCATAGAATAACAGCTGCATTGATTCAGAAATTGGCAAGACACCCAGAAATAAAGAACAACTTGTTCCTTTGAATCTTAGTGGCTTCTCACCAAAGAGAGAACAGCTGGTAACAGAGGAAAGAAAACACACTGGGCTACCTACTACAAAGTGAGAACTATATTTGTTTTAAAAACTGCTGACCTTCTGGGATTATAAATACTTACTGAGCTGTGATTTCTAAGCTTAAGAATTGTTTTTAGAAAAAGAAAAACCTTGACTTTTAGCTAATCTTCTAGGGAGGAATTTACTGGAAAACACCTAGATGGTTAAATATTCTGGACTCTAAATCTGACTGACTGATAATTGTAAGACCCCTGAATAGAAGAACTGTTGTAAAATACTGTTTTTAATGGTGCTTTGATAATTGGAAACACATTGGATTATAAAAACCATATATAATGACAAGAACTATATAAGATTTGGTTGTTTGGACTTTAAGATTGGTTGGTTTGATAAGGCTAATTACAGAGACTATGGTACCAGTGAAAGACTATCTGGAGGGGAGAGACAAAATGGATGTTACATACCTATCAAAAAATGGCAGGAAACCACACCAAATATCTCCTTCTGCAGGAACAATACTCCTTCTGAAGGCCAAATATCTCCTTCTGCAGGAGCAATATTTCAAGACAAGGCAAATATTTTCCAGGAGGAAATATATGCAATGCTGCAACAGATTCAAATGACAATGGTTTCAAATCATGATGAGATTAAAAACAACTTTGACAACATAAATGAACACATCTTTAACTTAAACCTACAATTAAAAAACTCTCAGAAAACAATGTCAAAGAATAAACAAACAAACCAGATAACAGAATACAAACTAGAGGACAGGGACCCAAAAAGGGATGCTACAAATGAAGAGAACTACAGTATAATACAAACAAAAGAAATTTGCAAGATTTTACCACAATAATGGAAATGGAAAAGATATTTTATTTTTCAGAACTTCAAAATAAACTTGAAAATAGGCAAGAAGATATAACAAAATGGATTATAGAGCAGCCAGGAGAATTATTAGAGTTTGGGAGACAAAAAATGCACATTCTACCTAACATCTTTTCTATTCCTCACAACATTCACAAAATACAGGAAGAATCTCCTGGCAAGCTGAATACACTGACTTGGAAAACTACTTCGCAAAAGAAGAAGGCTAGAGTTAGATTCAAGAGATTCAATTCACACTACCAGATGGAGTACTATATGATTAAACACTTGTTTGAATATGGTTAAAAGAATAGGTAAATCATGGATATAAAGGGGCCCTACAGTAAAAGGGATAAGATATATAAGTAGTATAGTATTCTTTATAATATATGAAATATAAAAATATTGGAATGAAATGTTTGGATATTTAAAGGTAATTAACATTGAGAAAAATATAACTGATAAGAATGGTTTGAATATAGAGGGGAAATTAAGCTTAAATAAGAATCTTGAAAACAGCATATATAGTGACTTAATAAGATGACTTTTATGAATATAACTGAAACATAAATGGATCAGAAAAGATGTTATATGCTGATGTTACTGTTATTTGTATAAACACAAGAAAAATATTTATATTCAACTTTGTATATATTGAAAGTATTAAGAACTATATTTGCTTAATGTTGATAAAAGGAGAATACTACTGGAAGAAGAGAAGATCAAAGAAATATATCATTAATTGATTGATTATGGAATTATAGAAATTATTATTGTTTTTTAAATATATGAACCCAGACAACACGCTGTTTACTAAGCACTAAAGATTGTTATTGTAAAAAATCAATAAAATATATTAAAAAAAAGAGAAACCAACTGACAGTCTTAATAAGATCAGAAAGGCAGAATACTTGAAAAAGGCAAATCCTTCCATTCTTTTCCATTCAATTTTACCTTGCAGTAAGATGGGTAGCAAAAAAATAATAATATAATAAAATATAACAAAATAAAATATAAAATAAAATAGTTCTAGGCCACTACCAAGCTATTTCCAATTTACTGAGCAACTTATAATTTTTATGACACTTACCAGAGATCCCCTTGCACCTTATATCCTCTAATGTGGTCGCTTCAGAGCATAGATTTGCTTTCCGATATCACAGAATTTTACCACCACATGATAGGAGCAAGCAATCGTTATTTTTAAATGTTCAAAATTATAAATATATTTCTTGCATAAAGCATCTGAATTTATTCACCTGATATCTGGCATGTTTTATTTCCCATAATGCAACCAAGCTGGGAAGGCCCTGGGAAACAATTACATTGGGCTGTCACACATTTTTTGTTTGGATGGTGTAGGTTCTACTGGTTATATTTTATGAGTGCCCAGTTCGATGATTAATTGTTTCATGGAAAGACTGTTGACACAGTTCCAAGGACTTCACTTCTGTGAGCTGAGTCCACGCAACTGTGCCAGAGAAACCATTCATTATTAGGAAATGTGAGCCAAGGCACAGGGAAACAGGAATGAACAGCTGAAATGTCCATGGGGAAAACTCTAATAGAGCCTACGCTGTTGTTCACATGTCTGTAGATAAGTTATCCTCATCTTAGCTTTGGGTGAAAGGGTGAGCTAATAAGGAGATATTACTGATTGCCAAAGCTTCTCTTGTTATTTGCAGAGGGGAGATAGAGTTTAAAGAGATATGCCTCTGGGAAGATTTAACACAGCTGAGTACCATTTCAAAGCATGGATCCTGTTATGCAAGCTGTTGCTAACCTAGTCTTTTCTTTAACAGAAAGTCATAAAATATGCATATAATTCATTCAGCAAACTCTTTCACCCAAGGAAGAGTACATTTTCTCTCTACCTCTCCCAATTTCTTGTCCTATATTCCAGACGAAGTTGTTAAGCTCGAGATAAATTTTTTAAAAAAGCTTTTCAACTTTTTTTAACCTTTGTAATTCTTAACTTTCAACTTTTGCACTCTGCTTTTTAACTTTGACTTTTGGCTTTAAAATGGCTTTTTGCCATTTTTATTTGCAGAGAGTCACAGTGCTCAGAGTCATGTAGGTAAGATAGGAGTTGTAGAAATGGGATAAGTAATATTGGTTTATTGTGATATTGATTTATTTTGTATATACATTTGATTTGCATTATAGTAACCTGTACGACATTGAGTTATAAACACCCATGAAATAAAACCAATACTATTTTCCCTCAGTAATTGCCTACTCTGTGAATATTATTCAGTGTTGTTAGTTTAATTTCAATAAAATTGCCCCTCAGCCTGAAAGGAGGAGTGCTGGGTCAACACAACCTAATATAGAAGGACAAAGCCAGACCATTTGCTGTCTCTCACTGGGAAGATGATAGAGAAGCCAGAGAAAGGTCTGGCAAGGCCTCCATAAAGGCTTAGTGTCTCCATGGTGACTCAGATAAGCCAGCCAGGCAATTGAAGAGAAAAAAGGACCTCCTATGAGCAACAATACACTTGCAAAAGGTTTTGAAAACAGTTCAGTTGTTCTCTTTGCCTATATTTTCTACCTTCCCTGGCTACCACTTATAGTGAAACGCCTTTCATTGAAACCAGAGTTGGTGTGTGAAACTGCTTCCAATCTGTAGAGCATTTGCTTTCTACCTTGTTCATCTATTCCCTTTACTTCTTCTAGTGCAGGTGTGTGCAACTATGGCCCCTTTACAACCTGTGGACTTCAACTCCGAAAAATCCTGAGTCAGCATGACTGGCTCAGGAATTCTGGGAGTTGAAGTCCACAGGTCATAAAGGGGCCATAGTTGCACAACCCTGTTCTAATGCCATTTGTTCTGTTTTTAAGCTAAGAGCCGTGGTGGCACAGTGGTTAGAATGCAGTAATTGCAGGCTAATTCTGCTGACTGCCAGGGGTTCAATCCTCACTGGCTCAAGGTTGACTCAGCCTTGAAACCTTCCGAGATCGGTAAAATAAGGACCTAGATTGTTGGGGGCAATATGCTGACTCTGTAAACTGCTTAGAGAGGGCTGTTAAGCATTGTAAAGTGGTATATAAGTCTAAGTGCTATTGCTATTTAAGCTCCTTTATAAGATCTTTCTTGGCCTTTCATTATTCAGATTGCCATACAAATGAATCTGCAGAACAAAATATATATACCTCATCAGATAACTGATACCTTACAAATTACCAGTAACATTTGTTGAAAATCTCTTATTTCAACAGACTATTCCATAAAAATAATTACAGAAAATTTTGGCAATATGTGGAAGTCTTCTAGGAGAACTTTATCCAACCTCACATTTTTGGTTCCTCTAATTCCCAGTTATAATGGCCATTTGTATCAGTTTGGGGAGTACGATAGAATGATAAAGGCTGTTTTGGGCTATGTTTATAAGTGATATTGAAATAATACTAAAAACAATGCCTTCAGCCAAATATTACAGTTGCAGAAGAAGCTACAAATATAGAGCACTTTCACACAACCACTTTTTTTCATTCCACAAAATTCGAAGAACTTATTCACATTGATCTGTGAGCGTCCTCACTACTGTTGTTTGCAAAATTACACACCCTCTGGCTAAGCTGACCAATCCTCCTTCCAACCTGGTTTGCCATCTTCATCTTTGTTCTTAGCTCTTAGTCTGTTTACAAAGGTATTGCTGTGCAGGCAGTGCAAAACTTTTCTTTATTTAAAAGCAGTGTGAAACAGTAGTGTCACAACACAATTTTTTTGACCTCAACAGGGAAGTGGTGGGGAATGGAATGAAATAAATCTTTTCTACCAGGGAGAAACTGCCTGCCTCCAAGCTCCAATGTTAACACCATAAAACTATATTACCAGGAATTCCCCCTGTGACACACACAACTGCTTGTGTGATGATACTCTGAGAATGGCATTGCTCCCCATAATGCACATTTTTGTTGGCAGTTTTGACTAATGTCCAGATTTCCAATTCATTTTCCTAGTAGCTACTAGTTCATCCATTTTTGTAAAGACAATATAAAGACAATATACAATACAGTGTTACCAGTACATTGTCCTCTAAAATTTGGAGAAAATGCAAACCTTAATTAAATTTCAGCTCATGTATTAGTTTGATAATGCAAAATTAGATGAATTTGCATTCAAAGGTAAAGAAAATAAATCCCTCCAGTCCTTATATTGAAGGAGCTGTCATTACTGTTAATTTTATTCTTCATCCTTATCCTCCATGAAATTCAAGAGAGCCATGACACTAGTCCTAAGACTGTAGGAAGTTTGTAATTGCTTAGTATCTCCTATTATTTTCCATCTTGCCAAATCTAATTTATAAATTGCAATCATACTTAATGCTATAGTACTTGTTTTGCATACAGAAACTTGACAGATACAGTTTCTGGCATTTGCAGATTTGGCTACAAAACTCAACCTGAAGCCCCAAGTAGCAACTTAGCCCAGGATTTAAATTAAGATGGGACTAAATGGTCAAATCAATAATAGTCAAATCAGCAGTATCATCAGTAGAATCCTTCAAGTTTCTGGGTTCTATAATTTTCCAGGATTTGAAATGGACACCTAACATTAGAACCATCATTAAAAAGGCACAGCAAAGAATGCTCTTCCTGCATCAACTCAAAAAGTTCAGACTGCCCCAGGAACTGATGTTACATTTCTACAGACGAATTATTGAGTCTGTCATTTGTGCTTCTATAACTGTCTGGTTTAGTACATCAACTAAACAGGACAGGTACAGACTCCAATGGATAGTTAGGACTGCAGGAAAAAAAATAATTGCAACCAGCCTGCCTTCCACAGAAGACCTGTATATTGTGTGGATCAGAAGGAGGGCTGAGAAAATAACTATAGACCCCTCACATCCAGGACATAAACTGTTTCAACTCCTCAATTCAGGATGCCGCTATAGGGCATTACATGCCAAAACATCTAGACACAGGAACAGTTTTTTCCCTTGTGCCATCACTCTGCTGAACACCTAATCCTCACAGTACTGTCATGTCTAAGTACATTCATCCATGTTGTATGGCTGTATGATTATTATTAATCTGTTGCTTTGCATGTACACTGAGACCTTCTGCACCGGAGACAAATTCCTTAGGTGTCTAATCATACTTGGCCAAAGAAAGCATTCTAATACTAATTCTAATTCTAAATGGTTTGATACAACAGGGACAATTTCCTATGACAGAAAGGACAATTCTCAGAGCGACAGCTTATACCACTGGAAAAAATTCAACATCATCTCCATTGGTAGATGAGACAATTTGCAACAGTGCACCCATCTTAGTTTCACATGAATGGTCTTCATCTCATTGCTGATTGTAAGTACTAGTTTAGCACCACCACTGCACTGCCTATCATAAAAACTAGGTCACTTAATTAACACGGCTGCCACACTGCCATATCATTCTCTGGCTCTTTTTCAGTCCCTTTCACTCTATTAATTGTATTTCTTTCATCACACGCTCTATTGGCAAGTACTCAGAAATGAATGTGTTTATAGCTGATCCTCGGACACCTCATTTCATTGGCCTTTTGTGAAAGATAGGCGTCTAAATATTATTTACTGCCTGAGAAAATAGAATCCCGGTGGTCCAGTTTGCCCTGCAACATCTCTATTGCTGGCAGTGATTTAATGCTGAGTTTGTACAGATGGAATGAAAGTCAAACAGCAACATATTTTAACTCTCCTGGGCAGTGCATCAGTTTGAGGCCCAGTGAAATGCAATTGCATTGTGAGCCACACTTTGTCATCTATTCAGTCAGAGACAGGCCCATTTTAAAATACTTTAAGGTAGAGCAAAGTGTTAAAAGGGGAAATTATCTGAAAAATGCCTTCATGGAAGGTAATGCTTTCTTTTCTTCTGCTTTTGGGCTCCAGAAATGGAATTAATGATTTTGTGGAGCTACATTTTTTTTTAAAAAAATATAGAGGTTGACTGGATAAGAAACAAATAGGCAAATTTGATCATAAATACTCATTAGCTTGGTTACAGGAAGCAGTGAATGGAAATGGTTTTGGGTTGAGCTTGTTCATCAGAACAGCACCATTACTACAACATTTTGTGGTATTATAAAGAACCATTATTTCACTTGGGATTTTGTGATTCAATTTTGATATATACTTTATATACACTATTTTATTCTGGTTTAAGAAAAAAAAACATATTCTCTCAATCTTTCTTCATCATTGCATGAATGAATCAAAAGGGACTCCAAATTTCACTAGTAATTGCGAAACCTGGTTAGAGTTATTATGAATAGAATTGTCTCTTGACTTGTATTGTAGCACCCATCACAAGTGTCCCTTTTCTCCTTTAATTTTCAATTTGGTTTCCGAACCATCAGCTTCCTCTATTAGAGAGTAACTTCTTATATGTTAAAGATATTATGGTTATTTTTATTAAGAATATTATCGCTATATATGGATAACTGCAATTTCAATAGTTATAAATCAATGTTAAAACTTCCATCTCTTTGGGGCAAAATTAATATTATCGAAATGAAACTTACATTGAGATTAATGTATGTTTTAAGCGGGATTCCAGTGTTAATCCCTATTAGTTATTTTACAGAGATGAATAAGTTAATGAGAAATTTTTTATCATAGGTTAAAACAATATCTTTGGCCAGATTAAGGTTTCTGTATGATAATGGTGGCCTCAGCCTATCAGTTTTTCAACTAAATCACTGAGTTTTACTTTGACATTACTTTGGAACAAGACATTTTATAAATATTCCCCTTTTTAAGAACTATATGGAAAATATATTATATTTCTTGGCAAGTTTTAAGGTTCAGATGCATTAAATAATTGTCTTTGTTTTCAGCATTGAAAGCTCTAGCTAGTAATAGGTAAGCAGTTATGTTTTGATCCCAAATTATAAAATGTTGCAGTAATGGGAAAGATTCTTGGGCTAAACAAGGCCTCCATATATTAAATTACTTGATTTCTAATAATTCTTTTAAATACTTTGATAGATTATAGGTTGAAAGGGTAATACAGTATATACAATTGAAGCACATACTACATCAACAATATGATCCAGACGCTCTAGTTTTAGGATGCTTAAGAGAGACAGCATTTGCATAGAAACCAGCAACTGAATTTTCAAAGGAACTAAAAAATAATATGAAAAATAGTATTAATTACCCATCAGAACTGTGGAATGAAGAATTGTAATACTGTGCCCAATTTAAGAAAATCAATGAGTCAAACTATTAAGAAATGTAAAATATAATTCTTATAATTTAAAAATAAAATTAAATCATTATGATTTAATATTTAATGGATTCCTTAAAGGTATGTTTAAAAAGTAACGAAGGTAGAGATTTGTTGGGTGTCGAACTGTTAAGAAATTTAAAGGTTTGTTAATTCATAGGGTATGACTAAACTAAAATTTAAAAAACTAAATTAAATTTAAATTAAATTAAAAAAACCCTAATAATAGTGAAAACCCTTTTTTTCTAAATTCAGTTATATTGGTAAAAGTTTTACTTTTCCTTCAATTTAAATTTTGTTTGATAATTTTCATGGGGAAGTGGGAAAATTCTCTTAGTTATACTAAATACCTAAATCCTTGTCCTTTCTGAATGTCTTGGTGGTATATTTCATAATGTAGTCAATGAAGCAGTTCAGGAAGATAAGGTAGGCAACTGCCCTTAGTTTAGATTGCTATGTGATGGCTCTCAAATAGCTGTCAGTAAAATGTATTAATGAAAAATGTTCAGCCAGCATCCATTGGTCTACTTCATTGTGTGCGCTTGATTAGACAAGATATGAGGTGCAATGATCATTAGTACATAACACAAAGTCCTCTCATATAGGCATGAAATATTATGCCTAAGAACCTCCTCACTGTCATAGGTAATCTCAATTTTCCATTTCTCAAGTGCTCTCTATTTATCTGGTAGAACAAAGCAAAGAATCCAACAGTTTGGTATTGTCTAAAAGCCTTCTTTGTTCCAGTGAAGGTTGACTTCAAAGTCATCCAGGCAGCAGCTTTTGAAATCCATTCTTGCTGCACTGAGATTTAGTGAGAAGTGTTTTCACTTGCTTAAACCAAAATAAAAAAGCATGCTAGCGTGACTATCTTCAGCTGTAGTAGGATCACTATATATGAATGTTATGCAGCCCTCTCAATTTGAAAATCTGGTTCTAATCCAGCCACAGATTGTTGGATTCTAATGTGTGGATTACATTAAATGAAATAATCAGCACATCTGGCAACAAGCAATACCTCATTTTTCCTATTCCAAAGAGCATTCCTGAAATTTGGTGGCAAGATCACTGATTTTCAGTGATATAAATTTTCCTCAATCTGTTTTAGTAAAATGAAAGGGCAATAAGCCCCTGTAATGTTTAATATACTTTTATTCACTATTTGTTCTCTCTATGATACTCCCAGATTAAAAAACATCTTTGCTCACCGTGCCCCTTGGTAGAGACAAAAAAAGTGCATCCAAAGTAAATTGCAAATACACATGCATACATATACTTACACACAAATATATACCCAAAATTAAATATATATATGTATATATAGTATATATACCATTCAAGTATTAAAAGGCACCTTTATACAAGCACAAAAAACAGCTTTAAAATAACAATTCCTTTCTTCCCCCCTGTAGGTCTCTAACGCCTTTCAGAAATAGTCCCATACACTGGTTATAAATTTGTTTTGTAGACAGAACGTTGTCTGTTCAAAACACAGGAAAACTTTTATTATTATTTTTTCCCCTGGGCTACCTCTCCTGCCACTGGACTTTCCTATACTTCCTTTTTAATAAGACAACCAGTGCTCTATTTCACCATTTCTTTAATGACTTTATGTACACGTCCAGTGAGAGGAGAAATGATGAAGTGCTGTATCTGTCAGCAGTTTTTTAAAAGTCAGGTTTTGAACCAGCCATGTTCAATATGTCAGACAAGTGTTATAATAACTTTGCTATTGTACCACCATTGTTAAGACCAGCTCTGGAGGATAGTGGAGACCATAGCAACCATTGAATCATCTGAGAAGTGTTCCTTTTCCTTTGATGTGGTTGATCAAAGTGCAGGGGTTGACCAAGAAGAAGAAAAAATATGCCCCAGGCATATTTTGAGGTACACGAAGCAGGAAAACAGGACTTTGAAAGTACAGCAGGAAAATCCATGTGGAAGTCATGGGGATGAGGAATGCATAGAAGATGAGGTCATCCAGTCCTCCCATCCAGAAGTGTTTCCTGACCTGTACCAGGTTCCTGCATAGGCCAGGAATCAGTTTTGGATGGCAGGATTGGATTATATCATTTTCTACTCATTCTACCTGGAAGTACAGAAAACCTCATGTTGTGTCTTGAGCCTTGCTGAGTCAATCAGCAAGGCACAGGCAACCTGCAGGATAACTGCAGAGGCCCGGGCAGACCACGTGTTTGCCCGGGACTGGTTGTATAGACCCGGGCAGCCCATAAGTTGCCCGGGACCTAGACAGGCTGTCTCCAGCCTCGTGCGCATGCGCGAGGCGGGAGAATGGCCTGCATTCATTGGTTGAGCCTCCCCTTGCAGGGGAAGTATAAAAGGGCATGTTGCCATTCTTTTGCTTGCTTCTGTTCAGTGCAAGTACCAAATAAAGAACATCTTTTTGCATAAACTGCCTCGTCTCCATGCCTGTGTCGAGAACAGAACATTGGCACCGAAGGTGGGATTCGCCGTGGGGAATCCCATAGAAACAGGAGAGGCCTATTCACCCAGGCCAGGAAGAAGCGCGGCGTCCAGGAGGAGCAGCCGCCGGCCAGCATACATACTGGAGGCGGGCTTGGCTTCGTCGGACCCCTTCTTGATTCCTGACGGCGAGAGGCGTGGACAAGGCCATCTAGTTGAAGATGTCCAAGCTGGGCTGTCTGGGCGAATTTGACATCGCGCATCCTGAACGCTGGAGCTCGTATGCAGCTCACATTGAAAATTACTTTCGTGTAAACAAAATCCAGGAAGACGGCCTGAAAGCGGCTACCTTACTTTGTGTGTGCGGGCAAGAGACATTTGAAATAGCGGAGAATCTTGTCACACCGGCAGCCTTAGAATCAATCGCATATGCCGATTTAAAAAAGATGCTGCGAGAGCATTTCGAGCCCAAGCTCTCGATCATTGCATGGATGCATCATTTCGAACAGAGGGACCAACGGCCAGGCGAATCGGCTGCAGATTTCGTCGCGGCCTTGCGACAGGCCGCGGTGTGCATTTCAAGTCTTGGAGGAAAGGCTTCGAGATAGATTGGTGTGCGGGCTGCAAAGCCGCGAAGTACAGCAGAAACTGTTTGCGAGAACGGACATCACTTTCCAAGACGCTCTTAGAGAGATCGCAGCAGAAGAAGCAGCCGGAGGTGCCGTGAAGGCCTTGCGGTCGTCGAATAGTCATCCAGTGACCATCCCGATCCACCAGGAGGCCGCCCGTGAGGCTTCGGGGGATGAGTCCGAGGAGGATGAGGTGGACAAGATCCAGCCAGCGACGGAGAGATGGCGACCGGATCGGAGAGGGCCACCGCCTGCATCCCCTCGATGTTTCGGCTGTGGAGGACACCACAGGAGGGCCGACTGCTGGTTTCGATCCGCCGTCTGTCGAGCATGCGGAAGGCAAGGCCACATTGCATCGGCCTGCATGGGCCGCCCTAAGAACAGGTCCCCAGAATTGCCTCTGAAAGGTACCAAGGTCCCCAGCCAAAACAGGGTGGGTTTTTGCGCATCTAGGAGGGGGATGTTCAAGACAGGAACACATAGGCCCCTCAAGAAGAAGCTCCATCTTGATGTGAAGTTGCAGGGAGTTCCCCTGGCTATGGAGCTCGATACCGGCTCTGCGTTGTCTATTATTTCAATGGACACATTCAATAAGATTTGCTTCCGGAGTGGCTCACGAGTAAAGCTCAGGCCTTCCAACCTTGTCCTTACTGATTTTCAAAACATGAGAGTAAGAGTAAAAGGGGAAGCAACGGTCAGAGTACAGCAAAAGGGTTTCACCGGTGCATTGGATGTAGTCATTGTCGAGGGGGACAGAACGAGTCTCATCGGACTCGACTGGTTCGAGGCACTCGGAATCCAGGTGACCGGTCTGAACCAGCTGCAAACGGGTAGTCTTGCGGGCGTCTGCAAGGAGTTTGCAGATGTGTTCAGCTCGGAACTTGGATCGTACAAGGGGCCTCCCATTACATTAAAATTGGATCTAGGCATTACACCCATAAGGGTCAAGCCTAGGATTAAAAAGTAAGATTGATGCTGAGTTGGACAAACTGCTCCAACAGGGCATCCTGGAACCTGTGGACTCTAGTCCATGGGAAACCCCCATAGTAACTCCCTTAAAATCCAATGAGGAAGTCCGTATCTGCGCGGACTACAAGTGCACGCTGAATAAGGCCTTACAGCAGCATGCTTATCCTGTGCCAGTGGTGAGCCACATTCTGGCCTCACTGAAGGGAGGAAAGTACTTTGCTAAGCTTGATTTGGCTCAAGCATATCAACAATTGCCGGTTGACGAGGCGACTGCTGAAGCCCAGACCATAGTCACGCACAGAGGTGCGTTCAAAGTAAAGAGGCTGCAGTTTGGGGTAAATGTAGCCCCTGGCCCCTGATGGAGCGAACGCTCCGAGGGATTCCCGGGGTCTGCCCCTATTTTGATGACATCCTCATTGCAGGAGAATCATCAGGAAACTTAGCCGAAAGGCTGAGGGCTGTCTTGCTGAGGTTCCGCCAAGCTGGGCTGAAGCTTCAGCAGGACAAGTGTCAGATCGGTGTGCCATCCACCAAGTTCTTGGGGTTCCGCATCAATGCAGATGGCATCCACCCCGCGGAATCCAAATTCAAGGCCATCCAATTGGCCCCTAGTCCCCAGTCAAAAACTGAGCTTCAGGCTTTTTTGGGCCTCTTGAACTTTTACCATTCCTTTCTTCCAAACAAAGCTGCTGTGGCCAAGCCACTTCACAGGCTCTTAGACAAACAGGCTCCATGGACATGGACAAGGGTCCATGAGGAAGCCTTCTCAAAGGTCAAAGCCTTATTATCTTCAAATGCTGTACTGGCTCACTTCAATGAGCAATTGCCAGTGTGCATCGCATGTGATGCTTCCCCTTATGGGGTAGGAGCAGTGCTAAGCCATCTCAAGGAAGATGGAACACAGGTCCCTGTGGCCTATTTATTCTAGGACCCTCTCATCTGCAGAGCGAAATTATGCCCAGATTGACAGGGAGGCCTTGGCAATAATTTCAGGCATAAAGAAATTCCATGATTTCTTGTATGGACACAAATTCACAGTCTATACAGACCACAAGCCTTTGCTAGGGTTGTTCACAACCAACAAACAAACTCCCCAGATAATATCTCCTAGGATGCTGAGATGGTCTATATTCTTAGCAGCATATGATTACACACTGGTTCACAAACCAGGTACTGAGATGGGTCACGCAGATGGCCTAAGCAAGTTACCTCTTAAGCAAATAGAGGCAGACCCTGCCCCAGCTGTGCATATTCTGT
Organism: Azemiops feae; assembly: GCA_023970755.1. Classification (NCBI taxonomy): domain Eukaryota; kingdom Metazoa; phylum Chordata; class Lepidosauria; order Squamata; family Viperidae; genus Azemiops; species Azemiops feae. The sequence continues at coordinate 657,008 of JALGBA010000369.1, forward strand.
CCATCCAGGACTTACCAGAATCTCCCCTCAATGCTAGGGATGTGGCTGCAGAAACTGCCACTGATCACATGCTTGCACGCGTGCTGACATGTGTGTTGTCAGGATGGCCTGACACGTGTCCTGGTGCTGAATTCCAGAGTTTCTGGTGCAGGAAGCACGAATTGTCCACATTTAAGGGGTGTATCCTGTGGGGCAACAGAGTACTCATTCCGGCCTCATTGAGGACTAGAGTCTTGCTCTCTCTTCATGAGGGACATCCGGGAATAGTGAGGATGAAGGCGCTTGCGCGCAGCCATCTTTGGTGGCCTGGCCTCGATAAAGACATCGAGGCCCAGGTTCAGGGATGCCAAGTGTGCCAGCAATCACGGCCAGAAATGCCCCAGGCCCCTGTACATAGGTGGGAGGAGACACTCACTCCTTGGTCACGCGTTCATATTGATTATGCTGGGCCCTTTCAGGGGCAATTCTTCCTCCTCCTCGTGGATAGCCATTCCAAATGGCTAGAGGTCGTTCCTGTGTCCTCTACTACTACTGCCAGGACCATCCAGGTGCTCAGAGGAATTTTCGCTTCCCATGGCCTTCCTGATGTTTTAGTTTCAGACAATGGTCCACAATTTACCTCTTCTGAGTTTCAGGCATTTCTACAAGCCAACATGATCCGGCATGCCACATCTGCTCCTTTCCATCCTGCCACCAACGGCCAGGCTGAACGCATGGTGTGCACCACTAAAGACGCATTAAAGAGAATCACTCAAGGACCCTGGCATCACAGGTTAGCTGATTTTCTTCTCACACACCGCACCACACCATGCACAGCCACCGGAAAGAGCCCAGCTGAACTCCGCTGGGGTCGCAGACTCATCCCAAAGCTGGACAGGCTTCACCCAGACCGGGTGGCTTCACAGGTGTCGCAGCCGCGGGCACCTAGGAGACTTCAAGTGGGTGATCCAGTCTGGACCAGGAACTATGGGCAGGGGCATCTCTGGGTACCTGCTGTCATCTCTAAGGTTTCGGGGCCGCTGTGCTACGAAGTGGTCTTGGACGATGGGCGTGTCCTCCGACGCCACATTGACCAGCTGCGTTGGCGGCTGCCAGGCCGGCATCACTCCCCTGACTCCGTTCTCGGGGGGGGAGGGGGACCCCAATTACGATTGTGGATCACAGTCTCTCCAAGCAGAGGGGTCTCCAAATGTCCCAGATGAGGGTCTGGCCATGCAGGCAGATCCTGACTCTGGCATAGAAGCAGGGAGTTCTGCCATGGAGGTGGCTCCTGACTCTGGCAGAGGTCCCTGGCTTCGGGCAAATGGCCATAAATCGGCTACTCAGGGCACCCCTGCTGCTGGCCTTGGGCCCGAAGGACATTGCTCCCAAGGGGAGTTCCAAGGGTTTTCGGGGAACTCCACCCCACCAAGGAAATCTGGTTCGGGTTTAGCGGACCCAGCCAGTCAGCAGTTAGGGGGAATCCCTGAGTCTTCTGGGCAACAAAGTCCTGGTGTGTTGTACGCAGACCAAGAGTCAGCACTCCAGGCACCAAAAATAACTCCCCCACATGTCTTCACACCCGGCCCTAACTTGGATCCGCGAAGATCGGGGCGGATTAAGGCCCCGCCTAAATACTTGCAAGAGTATACTTGCAAGAGGGAACTAAAAGACCGTGGGTTAATTTGAATCCACGGGGAACCAGGTTACCTGAGGGTACCGGGAACAGCCAGGGTGGCATTGGCTGAATGTACATGGTACTGATATAGCTGCGTCAGTGTTGTCCCATCTTAGGGGGGAGGGGTGTTGTGTACTGAGCCTTGCTGAGTCAATCAGCAAGGCACAGGCAACCTGCAGGATAACTGCAGAGGCCCGGGCAGACCACGTGTTTGCCCGGGACCGGTTGTATAGACCCGGGCAGCCCATAAGTTGCCCGGGACCTAGACAGGCTGTCTCCAGCCTCGTGCGCATGTGCAAGGCGGGAGAATGGCCTGCATTCATTGGTTGAGCCTCCTCTTGCAGGGGAAGTATAAAAGGGCATGTTGCCATTCTTTCGCTTGCTTCTGTTCAGTGCAAGTACCAAATAAAGAACATCTTTTTGCATAAACTGCCTCGTCTCCATGCCTGTGTCGAGAACAGAACACCTCAGGTGCTTTCCATATTCATTAAACCAACATGGCTTTTCTCTTGTGTGGATTCTATCTTAACAGTATATTTGTGAGCGAATCCATTTTGTAGTTCCTTTCCTTAAAATGGATCTTGTTTTACAGAGATATGAAATTTATAGCATGCACTCATGACCTGCACAAAATCAGTCTCTCTCTCTCTCTCTCTCTCTCTCTCACACACACACACACTCACACACACACATACATTTAAATAGCTGAGAGTTTCAAACAATATTTCTCTAGAACCAGAAGGATTTGGGGACCCAAGATTGTGACATAAAAATCAGAAAGTGATGCCCTAAACTTTCTGACCACGTTATAATTCTACAGGGATCAAAATACAGTTTTAAGTTATGAAACATACGTTTATGTTATGAAAAGGTTTATGTATCCCCTTACTGTATTGTGGGTTCAAGTTAGATGGACTGTGAAGGCAAAGCACCTTATAAAATAAAGTAGCATGAATGTATACACAGCAATTCTCATACATTTGTCAAAAATGTTGTCCAACCCAAAAAGATTTAAAGGAGAGAAAAGTATTTGAAAAGAAAGAAATGAAGTAGTTGACAGGAGGATTTGTGATGAAGGGGAAATGCAAAATATATCAATAGCCCTTTTCAAAACACATATTTCCTGTATACTACTTAGACTACAAGGAAAAATGTTCAGCTTGGGAATTCGTTTTCCTTTTTTCTTTTTCCTTAAAATTAGGAGTTCCAGAAATGAGTACTTTCAAGATTTGTCCATCATATTAAGCAAACCCACAGAATATGATAAACCTAACAGTAAAAACTTTTAGTGGCTTCATGCAATACATAATTCTTTCAGTTTCCAATAAATCCAATTTAGGCTTCCTATCTGTTTTTTATCAAAATGTTTAGACAATTTGAATATGATAAGTCAAATAATTTTGACCCACACGTACACTCACTTGTCAAGAGAGAATATTGGGTTTTCATTAAAATTTTAAAAGTTAAAAATATTCAGAGTACTACAGTATGGTTTTTCACTGATGTTCCAAGTGCTAATTCACTTGTTCTCTTGTGTTCCAAAAGGAAAGGCTGTGAGATAAAAGAGGAATATTAACCATTTTGGTAAGATCTTTAAAACATGTTTTACCTTTTGCTGGTAAAGATATCTCACAATTCCTGCTCTGGATATACTTTTCTTTGCTTCATCTGGAGCAGGATATGACATGGTGATAAAAAATATTGTTATTAGATAACTTATTAGTTTGTGGAGTAATCTCTGTGAGAAGTTTATTTTGTTTTGGTCTTCTTTAATATGGCCACATGAATCTTTCTGGACTCAATATGTTTGAGGACCAGCCTCATCGATTATTGCAAAGACATATTTATTTCTCATAAATATATTTTGGTCAGCTACTTTCATCTGTATTGCATCTCTCCCCATTTTCTTTATCACTCACATTCATATCTAGGAAGAAAATAGCCACCCAAACCAATAGAAACAGAGTTAGTAAGAAGCCTCTCTAATACCACTATAGCTTCGATGCACTATAAGCTTTGGGGAAAAAATGCAGAGGAAAGTAGCTTCTCCATTCAGGAAAGATAAGGGAGAAAAAAAAAATTCAGCAGAGCCCAGACAGGGGTTAATAAAGAGTTCATCAGATTCAATACGAAATGGTCTTGTTCTTCAAACCATCCCATCTGAAGGGTCAAGAATACCCTTTCCCATTATTTCTATGAAAACAGTGAAAAGAAAAAAAAATTAGAAAAAGAATTAGAAGACGCATGTAATCAATCTTGTCCTTTAGAAAATCCAGTAGTTCTTCCATCTGCCAGATACTGCATCTTTCAGGGCAAGAGACAGGGAATACCTATTAAATGTGCTTTTCTTCTCCAAAGAAATGGGGTCAGTGAAGGATCCTTCTAACCTTAATACACTAAAGCTTTAATGAAAGGCAACTGCTATTTTAAGATTTTATGAGAGGATTTTTTTTATATGTGTAACAAAGAGTTGCAGACACCTGTACCCATTACTACAGAGTTGCCACAGACTCTTTTTATCTGAATCTCCAAGCCAGTTCTTACAAACTTTTACAAATCGCTACACCCATAAATGAGGCTTAGTCATGAAGAAAGCTAGGTCTTGACATACTCAACTGTTATGCTTTAAAATAAGACTGATATGCTACAGTGTCCTTTTTTTATTATGGTGCTTTCATTACTGCACGTTTTCTTGACAAAGGAGGAATTTTCTCAAAAGTCGATACAGATCAACAGCGTTTGTTAGCTTTCAACTCCTATAATATCAAGACCACAAAATTACACTAAAGTCGTTTCTTAAACATGAACGTATACATGCAGAAGCCCATTTAATTCAGTCCATGAACACTGTCTGATTGGCAAATTTCATCAAGTATAATGTAAGGAACAATGTTTTTCCAATAATCTGAATAATAATTGCCTATAATTATATACTTCTTCTTCATTGATAGGAAGGGAAAAATGCTTATCATTAAACTCTTTTGATAGAGCTGTACAACTTTGTTGCTGCCACAGACCACAACATGTCTGTCAAATGGGTCATCCTCTAAAAAGTGGGTGGGGCCAGAATAAAAATTAAACTTTATTTAACTGAAATACACATTTAAAATTAATCCAAGATGTCAATTTGATTATTGACATAATTTTCATATATATTTAATGATTTCTCTCTTCCATTACATTAAAAAATACAGTTTGGTTAACCATAAGTTGCATAATGGTACAATATAGAATGTTGGAATATTCATATGGTACAGTGCTTTTGCAAATAGATTGCATTTGCAAAGATTCATGAACTTTGTTAAAGTGATCCTTGCTATATCATTATTCAGTTGCACAGCAACTTTATCTCAAAAGATAAGATAAGATAATCTTTATTGTCATTTTTTTACTCTGGGCACATTGGCACATATTAAAAATGAAATTTAGTTGCTTGCTCTCAAAAGTGAATACATAACACACATTTAAACATGCTATATACAACATATATATAAACCTTCACCCTTATGTATAAATAGCATATAAATATTAATCACTGACCATCTTGAAGATGTTATGGAAAGAGGAAGCTTTAGAGTTCACAAGGTTAACACTGTATGGAACGAAACTATGACTGAATCTGGATGTTCTGCTTCGGATACCACGAAGCCTCCTCCCAGAAGGTAACAAGGAAAACAGATCGTGAAGAGGATGTGTAGTGTCCCAGACAATCTTGTGGACCCTATTCAAGCAACGCTTATATGCTATGTCCTGGATGAAAGGGAGGGAACTGCCAATAATCTTTTCTGCCATCCTCACCACTCTCCACACTGCCTTCCTGTCTGAAGCAGTAATGCTTCCAAACCAGACTGTAGTGCCATATGACAGGATGCTCTTGATCATCCCTATGTAGAAAGTGGTAAGGACAGGGGAAGGAAGATGTGCTTTTCTCATGCGACGCAGAAAATGCATCAAGAATACTTGATGGTGTTGTGGAAGGTGCACTTGAAGGCAAACAATGGCTGGTTCCCTCCCATGAATTTGAAATCCAAGTATCAATGCAAAAGCTTCAGAGGAGCCAATCTATCTATCTATCAAGTACTGTGTGATTTTGTCTTCTCTGTTCAATGCAAAAATTGCCTGATTGCTCCCCTTTATGGTATATTTAATGATGTATTTAATGGGTTTGACAAATTAGTATATTTCTAGATTAAGATGACAATTGAATACTTTCAATATTTGTGCATTATAGGGTACCACTCACTGAGAAGTTGTAGTTTGATTTGGTCATCCTACTTGATGTTCTTCAAATCTTCCCATTTCTGAAAACTATCTCCTGTGTATAGGATATGAATCATCATCACATCTTTTATGCTCATTGAATGGCTTTGGATTCCTCTTCTTGCATGTACAATTCTTCCAACATGCTGAATTTCTGCTGCAATACAGACCACGGATCATGTGCTTCAGCATCAGTTTATACAGCTCTGGATCTTTATTTGGGTCTGGTGCTTCAACATGCACAAATGTATCATAATCCTGTGGTTTTGGCTTGGATACTTCATGAAGCCACAGAAGACAGTGCAAGTGAGGCCCAAGAATGACCTCCAAGCTGAGGTCTTTATGGTTTCCACACCTATAGACAGAATCTTGCCAGATTAAGCACTCCACTATCTGCATATACCATATTCTTTTAGAACTATTAGGGAGGGCTTGTCTTCACCCTCTTTCTCTTACATAAAATAGCTGGATTTAACTGTCTCTTATTCCATTGGAATGTACCTCTTCCCTCCTGGGAATTCAGCCAACCACATTCCATCACATAGCCCCTGCTTTTGGTATACCATACTTAGCACGTAAGCAATACACCTATCAAAGAGACCATGTTTTCCAGTAAGATATTTTGTGAACATTCATCTTCAAGTTGAATGCTCTTGTGTTTAAATCTGACTGATCATTTGCCTGATGATTTAAAAAAAAAGATGCTGTCACATTTTTAGCCAGGGATTTGGATTGCATGCTATCATAATGAAAAACGAAGCATTGCCCTACTTCCATTTAAACATAATGGCATCTGGACAAAGTTTCATCATATATCTTGGTTCACCAACAAATGTTAAAGATGGTGCATTATCTGATGTTTCTAAAATCATCAGTTTCATTCAATGTATCAGTTAGGCCTTTGCATGTTGTTGATCTAAAGGTTGCTTGAGTCATTCAGCTGAAACTCAGTCTCTTGCATTCAATCTTAGAAGTCACATCAACTACATATTGTTGGAAAATATGCCCTCCCCTTAAAAGGTTTAGTTCATTCTTGTAATGCATTATTTGATATGCATTAAATGTATATGGCATGTCTCAAATTTGTTCTTTTGAAAGTCAAAGGAACACAATGTATGGGTTTCATTCTGTTGTAGTAACTTCCCCAATAATTAAAAAATCTCACATTAAATTCTATCATTGTGGAGTATACCCATTCTTCTACTCTGTCTTGAGGAACCATGGAGTAAATTTGAGTAAGTTTGGTTTGCTGATTGGGGTCTAGCATTAAATGTCCAATCTGATACTCATTGAAAGGACTTCTTTGGCACCAAAGGATGTTATTTGGAAGAGGCAATTGTATTGTATGATGTTCTTTCTGAATTTGTTTGCAATAGGTTCATCATTATTATATAAATTAAGAAGTTCATTAGGTAGAAGTTGCAAATTGACTCTCATGACTTTTCCTTTCATACAAATGAACTTGGTGGTGTCTCCAGGGAATAGGAACACATGACAGTGAGGGCAGACTTAGGCCATGGCACCAACATAAACAGAAATATTACATCGTGCAAGTTGTGCATTTTGACTTGCTCTTTCTCTGTTGAGGTTTTGTTGTTGAAGGAAGATGTTGTTGTGTTGAAGAACTTTCCCAGTAATTTGTGTTTGTCACAGTCTCAGGTTGATTTTCCCTTTCCTCCTCCATCTTTTCTTGTCATTTCATTAGGTAACTTTCCTTCTAATTCCAGAGATGTGTAGCTCTTTTCATAGTCTGTAGTATTGATGATATTTTTACTTTATTTTAACTTTTACCACAATGTTGTATATTACCTTTCTTGCCTCAGAACAGTTTGAAATCTCTGCTGGCTTTTCCACTGAGTTGTAGGAAGCTGTTAGAGACAGTATAAAAATAGAATGATGTTATCTCCTGAGGGCTAGGGCAGGACCAGTCTACTTGATCTCTGGTGTTGAAAGGAGGCTCCAGTCTGTACTCAGTTTCAGAGTAGGATGTGATTGATAAATGAAGCAGGATAGGCAAGGACTAAAGTATAGTGGCTTATGTATTTGACTGACAACAGATAGATCCAGTTTCTATAGCATCTGTAGCCATAGCAGCCCTATTGGTGACTTTCAGCCCAACCTACCTCACAGATTGTTGTGAAGAAATATAGAGTACTATTCTCTGATCAAAGATGGGATATAACATGTGAATGTTTGGTGCCTTAGAACAGGGGTCCCCAACCCCCAGTCCATGGACCAGTACTGGTCCGTGGCATGCCAGCAACCGGTCCACACAAACAAGCAAAGCCCCATCCATGGGATGCAGGCAGCACACAAAACCACGCACTCTCCGGTCCACGGAAAAATCTTTCTCCACGGAACCGGTCCCTGGTGCCAAAAGGTTGGGGACCTCTGCCTTAGAAGGGGCATTTAAAGCAATAAAAATACACAGGTCTTTCTTCATGTACTTTAAAATTATTGCTTCTTGAAGAGCCACATGATCAGTCAATTCCTTGAAATGATGTGGGGGAGGAAGCAAGGGACTACAAGACTGGCTGGGAACAGTCATGGAACATTGAAAAGGAAGATCACATCATAGAAAGAACTGCCCAGCAATGAAGCAGCAGCCAATAGCATTGAAGCAGCCACAACTTCCCCAAATTTCATTCCTTTGGGAATCATGGATCCCAGATTTTGGACACATTCTGTAAGTTAGCCCATCTGAAGTACCTTTGTTCAAAAATTATTGCCCTATGATGCACCATTTTGCCTACATAAAAGTCATGACGATGAGAGTTTTAGTGGTATATAGATCAATAAATCAATTTGATATGCAGATGTTAAGAGATCACTTGATTAAAGAATTCGAGGTTCCTATGTTGACTAGACAATGAGAGAGTGTCTTAATTTCTATAGCCAGAATATGAATTAAGAGCAATGACTTATAGAACAAAAAATAATATGTAGTGGTGGCAAAAAGTTTTTTTAGAATTTATTGGACTCTACTATATTTGTATGGACAAGGCTGTCTAGGGCAGCAGTTTGTTGAAGATGTAATAAGGACAACACTTTTTAAAAAAAAAACACATACTTTTCAGTTTAAAGGAATCAGTATTGAAGCAAAAAACTAATCATCACTTTCATTATTGTCTGACTCATTATTGTTTCTTGTTAAGAAAATCTGAGGATCTGGCAGACAAGTTGAAAGGCAACGGCACATTCTTTTAAGTCTTGTAAGGACTTTGCAGGTAGCATCCGCTGCATTTTTTTTATACTACAATAAATACTTAACACAGTTCCTATTTTCGCTGCCTGTCAGGTGCAGGAAGTCTAGTTATGAATTGTTGAGAAATGGTTATTCAAAAGCTTAATGACAGGTTTTCCACTTTATTTGATTAATGAACTATAATTAGTTACAAAAGACTGTTCTTGGGAATGAAGATTTGGGTCTCCTGACACTGATCCTCCTCTACTGCACCCGCCATTAGTTATATTTGAAGTTTAGGCTCGTATTTTTCAGAATACTGCCATTAGTATTCCTCTAAATATTATAGCCATATTTATTAAGTATTTCTCTAAAAGAAGAGTATTCCTATAGTGGTGGTATCCCTCCTTTCTCTGAGACTAGTTTTATTCAGTGCTGATATGGTGGGAGAGAGGTCTAGTTCTAGGCTCCTTCTATGTAGGACGTAACTCTACACCACTCCTATTTTACATAAATATTTTATAATGTATAAAGAACATTTAACATGAAACCAATGGGTGAGGTGATCGATCAGTACAGAGTGAAATATTAGAATGCTGATGATATTCAGCTACACCTATCCACCCTTGGCTGGACAAGTGATGCTATTTAAATGCTTACTCAGTTCCTACAGAGTATGAAGGTCCGGATGGGGATCAACAAGCTGTAACTCAGTTTTAGCAAGACTGAGTGTCTTTTGAGTACCCTAGATGGGGGTCCCCAACCCACGGACCATAGCCGGTACTGGGCCACGCAAGCGGGGGGCAAGTGCGTGAGCACATAAAACTGCATTTGTGCAAGCAGCATGCTCAAAACCATCCTGTCTCACCCCGACACCACCACCACCAGTCCACAGAGCTGGAAAGGTTGGGGACCATTACCATAGATGTTTAATCTTTAATTCTCAATGGAAAATACTCCTCCAGAGAGAGGTGCTGCACAATTTTGTAGTCTTCAAAAAGCAGGTGACAGTTGTGGCTAGTGGGGCTTTGGCACAAATCCTAAGTACTTGCTCCTAAACTGGGAGATCATGATCACCGTCACTCTCCAATGGGATTACTGCATTGTGCTCTACATGGGGATGTCCTCAAAAATACTTGAAAGTTTCAACCAACTCTGAATGCAATAACATCTATAGTTTTAGACTCGCCCAGTTTATTTGGATTACACTGCTATTGCGCAAATGGCATTTGGTTCCAATATGCTTCTGGATACAATTCAAGGTTTTGGTTATTGCCTTCAAAGCCCTGCAGTCCAGGTTACCTATCTCCAAAGGTCTCTGCCTGTCCCATTAGATTTGACATACAGGTGTGCACAAGGTCCCTCCATTAAACAAAGTTATCTTGAGGAATATAGAGTAATGTCTTCTCTGCATGGTACTAGGCTGCTCCTGTGGAATAGCCTCCTCCCTGAGACCCTCGCCCTCCTGGTCTTCCAGAAGACTTTGAAGACTTGACTTTTCATCCAGGTGCTGGATAAGGATATTAAATAAGCCCAAAACAGGTACATTTGTGTAGTTGGGTATGCTATATGGTGTCTTGGATACTTTATTCTGGTTTTTGGCTTGATTTGTAAAGGTTTTATTAAATTGTTTTTAATAAACATTTGTTAGTCTCCCAGGCTTCATATGAAAATTGGCAACCATATAAATTTTCTTAAATAAACAAAGAAGTAAGTCAGCAAGCCTAGATTTAAGGTGTTCTCTTGGTGGATATAAATAAGCTAGTAGGAATCAATATATGACTCAATAATACTGTGTAGCCCACTAACATGAATAGGAGAAGCATGTTATTGTGCTCACTACTATAGCTGCAATATATTGAAATTTACTCTATTACTGCAGAAAGCTTCTACCTGCATATAAACACATATCTGAGTGTTTATATGAACATCAATAGAAGCTTGTGATGGACCATGCAGAGAAGATGAAGACATATTAAGTGAGGCTAGGGACACATCCCTATATATCTTTTACTAGGATTAATTATAGACACTCTTTTGTTTGTCATGGCCCAGGGAGGCAGTGAGGCCCAGGGAGGCAGTAAGGCTGCATCTGATCGCTGACACCCAGGGAGCACAGGTAATTTAAGGGATGCTACAGATGTAGGTGATTTTGTATAAAATTAGATGGGTTGTGTTTATATGTTTATTTCTCTAAATAATAAATAATAACTAGTATTAAGATATTATATTCAGGCAAAATAGCAAAATAAAGCAATTGTGTGCCAAGTAAGCCTTCATTTTGCAATTTGTTCTAAATTTTGGAACCATTAGACATGTGTAAGTAAAAAAGTTAATAATCCTGCACACACCATGACAGCATTCTGTCTTCTATGCAACTATACAGACATGATGATTATTTTTATCATCCATAGAGAGCTGGCTTTCCATTTTTGTTCTCCTATCTTGCGAGAAGTGCTGGCATACATACAACAGATTTAAGCTAAAAACAGAATGGAAGTCTCATATTGATCTTAACATGTAATGAAATACACTGTACCATTCTTAATACTCTGTGGATATAGGAACCTGAACAGCTATTGTCAGCCACTGCCTCTACTACACAGCCTAGAAATGCAAGACATTTCTGTTTCTGCACAAAGCTTTAAGAGATAAATCCCATTTCATTCCCTGACAAAGGAGCTACTAGCCCTGGAATCTATCCATGCAGCTAAACGTATTGCAAAGCTTTGAGCTTGCTACAGATTAATAGTCAAAGATGAGAGGCTGTTGAAAGGGAAAAAAAGGTCCTATAATGCCATTTTGTTTATTATTTATCTCAACCAGTGAATTTGTTCGAAGCAATATTCTTCCTCATATCCACATGGCAAGCATATATAAGTTTAAGTTTAATATCAAATATCAATAGTAGATGTATACAGCCATAATTTAAAATACCATGAGCTTTCCTATGGAGCTTCCACTGAGTTCATCTCCAGACATGAGACAAAAATGTGCACAAAATAATTATTCTAATGTCACAGCAAAGGTGTAGTTCTCATAATCCTGTACATGCCCGACAAAATGTATACACATTTGTATATAATACAAAATACAGGCCACAACTGATCTATTTAGTTTATATATGATGGCAGTCCTAAGAGTGATATAAGGAGAAGAGGGGCTACAAAAGTGGATTTCTCTGTGCTTTACTCATAAAAATCTAGCCTGATGTTGTGGATGTCTTCCTGAATGAATTAGATTATGAATCAGATTCCTCTCCAATTTCTCCCATCCCATCCTATCCAATCCCATCCCAGAAAGCATAGGTAGTCCTCAAATTATGACAATTAAACCCCAAAATTATGCTGCTAAGTGAGAAATTTGTTAAGTGAGTTTTGCTACATTTGTTGAGTGAATCGCTGCAGTTGTTAAATGAGTATCATGGTTGTTAAGTGAATCTGATTTCCCCATTGACCTTGCTTGTCAGAAGGTGATCACATGACTCCAGGACACTGCAACCATCATAAATGGGAGTTAGTTGTCAAGCATCCGAATGTAAATCACATGACCCTGGGGAATGCCGAAATGGTTGTAAGTGTGAAAAATGATCATGTCACTTTTTTCTGTGCCATTTGTAACTTTGAACAGTCACTAAGCAAACTGTTGTAAGTCAAGGACTACCTGTATTTTCTGATATTGGTGGGAACTTCTGCAAGTATGAGTAACTCTTTGATTGTGGAGAGCATTTTATTCTCTTAATTATGTTTGTTTGACCTTATTGATTCAAGATGAGGTAGCCTGAAGGGGGGAAAGTATTTTTAATTTTGGAAAAAAATGTACTTTTGAAAGTGAAAAATGTTATTTTTAAAATGTTAAAATGAGTATCAGTAAAACATAAGAATCAAAACTTTTGTTTCTTTGCAAAGTGTACATTTTGGTTTTTCTTACATATCACATTCAAGTTAATGTCTACAATACAGAGCAGGTTGGTAGGCTGTTCTAATAATAATCACCTGCACTCCCACTGAGTTAATAAATCAGGATGGATGAATTAATTACTTCCAAAATTATCTCAGGCATGAGAATGAGTTGATGTCTTTCAAATTAGGAATTAATTATTACAATGAAACTCAAAAGTTGCAGGCGGTTTTAAGAAATGAGCTAGGGAAGATTACTTCCAAGTCAGTGGGCTACTTCATCTCCCCTGATATAATTGGCAGAGCCTGGCATCAAGAAAGGATAAGAGACATCAAAAGTATTTATAAAACTATTAAATGCCAAGCATAAGACTTCTCCATCAAAAGCTAAGGGACAGGCTTGGTCTGCTTCAAGAAGTTTCAATGGATCAATTATCTCCCAATGCTGAGCGAGTTATATCTCAATAGGAGATAAACAGATTTAATTTTTTCCCCTCCAACCTTTATACATTCTTCCTACAAGTTGTTGGCTTTCTATTGCTACCTGCCTTCTGTTCCTAGTCATATACACTCAGAGACATGTAGTCAGAACGGCAACAGACTATTTATATCACATTTTCTCCCTGGTAGTTTTATCCTATACTTTTTGGTAAAGGAACCATGGCTATGAAACAAAATATAATTAGGCAGAACTACTTCTCTGACCTGAAGGCCAACAGGGCAGAACTGAGGAGAGATACCTAAGTATATTTTCACCCTTTTTCATTCCTAAAGAGTTTCTTTTGTGCAGAAGGTGAAAGAATACAATAAGACCAGTTCGTTTGGTCTTTTGGTCTCCTCAGTGCTACTCAAGTCACTTCTTTCAATCTTTGACGCAAATAATCATAAAGGGTGGCAGAAAAAGAGGATTCTATGTTGGGTTTTTCTGTAAAGATGCTAAGCCAAAGTTTAATATCAGAGGGAATAGAAATAATCCTATGGCTGTTGTCATGGGAGTATAGGACTATGGACTACATATATATAATGTTCAGTTCTTTGTTATGGAATTCTTAGAATTGATATATTCACCCAAAAATGCCAGAGCTGTGGTCTTTATTTTATTTTAAGGAAAAATTGGAATATGGAAGGTTAGTAGTCCTCATTTTTTTTGTAGAAGATGGCCAGGCTGAGCCCAAGGGAGGGGTCAAACGTGTCATAAGTCATGAGTTCCTGCACGCCCATAAGAAATCTAAGTCCAGCCCACCTTGAATGCCTTCTTATTCCAGCTCATTTTCCTTGACTGTTAATAGCTCAGATGTTTGTAGAGAGCTTAAGCTTGCAATAAATCTTTATACCCATTTGAACTGCCTGAATCTGATTTATCTGGTGATTGACATTTTTAAACTTCACCTGAACGTGCATTTTCAGGTACTCCTTAACTCTGTTCAGGCCACTGTTATCAATTTTTCTGAGCACAATTTTGGTCAGTTTATGAAAGCATTATGATATCGCCATCATACATACATTTCAGAATTATGGTTAATGATTTGAGCTTCGTCAACTGCAATGTACCTGTTTAAGTCACGATGTATAATTGGCTGGGTAAGATTGTGAAGATACTCCATACCTTTAGCAACATCTACTGCAATGATTAATTTGGATTGCAAGTCGAGGTTTCTGCAATGAAAAGAATAAAAAAAAGACTTGCATTTATCAAATTAGAGACAGGTGAAATGAATTTGTCAGACCTCATGATTAGTAAGTAAATTGACAACTAGTATTTGTCATAAGCAAATCAATTTGTCTCTCTAAGCAATTTAAAATGAGAAATTATCTCTAATTTGAAATAGGTTTGTTTTTAATTAGAACTTAGATAAGTTATTCATTTACCTACTATTCTAATCCCTCTTCTAATATCTTCCAGTGATAGATTTGATAGTCCAATAATCTTTAGAAAAACATGGGGGAAAAGACCAGGTAGAACATGCCTCACAATGAGCATGAGCATTAATTACTACTAGGACGTCAAAATGATGACAGGTGTATTGTGAAAAGAATGCAATTATGTAATTTGTGCTAGTCAAGGCATAATATCTGATGCAAGGATGTAAGTAGCATCATTTGTGAAATGATATCATGATCTCATTATTTGCCCACCTTGCTCCTCAAGAACAATTCATGTTGTTCCTGGAAATTATGTTCATGCCTTACTAATCTCGTGGTAAATGGAAGCTCCCCTGAGGCAGGTATAAAAGGAATAGATTTGTTATTTTCATGGAGGAAGCCTAAACCCAATCGTTATGCATAATCCTTTCCTGTACTTATTAGTGTATTGCAAATTGCAATGTTTCCGAGACAGAGAGCAAAATCAGATGGCAAACATATCTATTAATCAATATGGAGAGAATAGATAGGCAAATGTAGAAACACATTTGCCTAAGATTCTTTATGATGCAGCTACTGTTTCCTACGTAACAATCATAAATAACTTTTGCTGACTACTTTCAGCCGTATTTTCAAAATACCGTTGGTGTACTTGTAACTAACTCTATTTAAACCCTGGAATGGAGAAACTGATAAAATCAAGAAGGGAAATATTTGCTTATTTGTTGATTTGTTTATTTAGTGTTTTCTTTTTTGGATTTTTTTTTTTAAATCTCCAGTATGATCCCTTGAATCATAATGAGTAAATCAATTCAACCAGGCACTCCAATGGAGAACGTGGCCTATGGATAATAATGACGGTAATGGCATTAAGTGAAATTTCAGCATGCGTAGTAGTCCATAAGAGAGCAAGGGACAAAACACTTTCATGCAATATTGCAACATAAATAAAAGAAAATGGAGCTTGTGTTATGATGTTAAGATGGACATCATGATTAAGGAGGAATTTTCTGAAAAACAATCAGTGGAACAACTTGCTTCCAAAAGTTGTGGGTGCTCCAACGCTGGAGGTTTTTAAGAAGAGATTGGATAACCCATTTGTCTGAAATGGGATAGGGTTTCCTGCTTGAGCAGGAGATTGAACTAGAAAGACCTCCAAAGTCTCTTCCAGTTCTGTTATTCTGTTATTCTGACATCATGTTAGTTTCGTTGTGATAAGGCAGGGGTGTTAAACTGGCAGCCTGCGGGCCGGATGTGTCATGTGTAAGGCATGCCAACCCCAGCTCTGTAAAGGCAAAAAATGTCACGATATGCCATGTGACATGATCGAGTTTGACACCCATGTGATAAGGAATCTCTTATTTAAAATCATGTCTATAGAAAGTGAGTTGACTTATGCCAGGAAATCTCCTGAACCAACACCTGCCAGAATGAAATTTAGGCATGGATTATTTTTCCAACTGGTTATCTCCATCGATGAATTTGTGTCAATATAATTGAGAAAACTTCAATACTTTTTTTCCAAAGCTAATTGCTACAGCCTCCCCATGAAAAAGCTAATTGCTACAGCCTCCCCATGAAATAACCTGTGACTAAAATAAAAAGAAAAACTCTACATCAGGCGAATGATCACTACAGTTTATTAAATCGGTTAACTGGATTTTTAGTAACAAGCAACTGCTTTTGTGTGCCTTGTCTTATATTGGAAGAATATATAAGTAAGGTATATAATTCATCTCTATAAATATTCTTGGAATCAGAAAGATATTATCACCAGGAATTATTAGGTAGTGGCAGTCATTTACTGGGAGCTTGAAACTATAGCTCAGATTTGAAGCAGAAATTTTTGCTGTTTCTATAGTTTCATGAACCCTGCTTGACAATGCCACTGCCTCTAAGGAATTTCACCCTCTCTGTTTTATACCTCTCTGTCGCAATATGCAACCTACTCATGCTCTTGACTTACTCTACTTTCCAAGCCGCTAGTTCTGCCTATATTTTTGCATTGTACATTTTACTTTTTTTCTCACTTTCTTTCATACCAGTGTCACTTATCACCTTCCCCCCTCCTTCTGCAGTCCTTCCTCCATTGCCTCATCCCCTTTCTTCATCTTTCCTTTTAGACTGAATCACTAAGGAGTTCACTCTACTTTGATCGTCTTCTCTCTTCCAGCTAACTATAGATAGGGTCATTTTGGGCTTTGGACAAGTTCATGGAACCCATACAAGAAGCTCTCCTTGAGTGCTGACCTCTGGCCAATCCCCTCTGCCTTAACATGGTTGGGAGTAGCTACTTACTTGATGTAGGTCAATTTACCTTTTTTGTTCATGCAACAGTGAAAAGAGAGAACCTCCAGATATATATTGAGTGACTATGGCAAATTGACTTGGATCGTCCAAGCAAGCACCAACAAATTGAATAACACAAGGATGATTGAGTCGGCACAGAATGGAAACTTCACGGCAAAACATATCAACATCTGATTTAGAGCAATAGGTATTGGCTCGGTAACTGATAAAGAAAAAAAGAATATTATATATATATATATATATATAATAGCTTTAAGGGTGCAACTTCAAAATTGTAATTAATTAATAAAATAAGTGAAGATACTATGAATGTTACCGTTTGATTGCAACTATTTTATTTCTGCACCTTCCTTTGTACACCTTTCCAAATGATCCTGCAACAAATTAAGAACACACCGATAAGTATATGTGTGCATATGCTAAAATGAACATATTTTTCCACTTATCTTTACCTGAGCCAATTATTTCATGGAACTCTATTTCTGAAAGCTGAAGGTGAAAATGGGATGGCAAGCCAGCACGAAGTAGGAGAACATCTGCCTTTTCTGTAAAGCAAAAAAACGTGTACTAAAAGCCTTGAATTTAGCAGCAAGTAAATAAATTACATACCATAAAACAAATTTTCATGCTATGAAACAAATAAATAAATTGCCATCTTTTTTTTAAACTATTATTATACATTGGTTGGCTAGTATCTCAGCTCCTCTTTGTTTTAGTACCTTACAATGAGTGCACATAATAAACAGATTTTCAACATCCTATCCATCTTAGAGCTTTTTGGGTTTAGAAGCTTATCACTAAAAGAACAGTGCTTCAGTTCGTATGCATATTCTATCTGCATCATGTAATGGCTGCAGAAAATCCTTTATACAAGGAATTAGTTCCTTCTCTGTCTAACAGAAGCTGTTTCTATTGCCAGCTGTTACAAAGCTGTTACAAAGCTGTTTCTATTGCCATTGCGATCTACTGACTCTTGGAACTAGATTTGATACAAAACTTAATTTGCAGACTAACTTATTGATCCACATGCTCTGCTATAAGAGGTCTATCCAAACATTTCTCAAAGAAGCATTTGAATATGTCTTCTAATCACATGGGCAGGGTAAAACTCTTAAAGAACCGAGAGCTTTTATTTGGAAAGAAAATTAAGAAAGGAAATGACAAGAGAATGATTGGCTTGTTTTAGCTTTAAACATACACATAATAATAATGATTCTCTTAAAATTAAGGTGCATTAAATTAAATGAAACATACTTATGTTATTATCATCACTAATTTTGGAATATATATAAAAAACAAATCTCAGTAAGAATGATGTCTCAGTGACATAGGAAGTATTGCAATAATGTCAGTGAATACTTCATGCTCTATGCACTACTTTTCTCAGTTACAGTTCTTACTGAATTTAAGCCAAACTTCCAACCATCCAAATCACTGACACTCCTTTTTAAGGTATTTCCACACAGCACCTCTCCCCCAATTTCCCTACAAAGAGGCCTGAGAATGTCCCAATGACAACGATAGTTCGTGATGAGGTCATTTTGAATTTCATGGCTCAGCTGACAACTGTTTCCTGCACCTGACAATGCACAAACCCACAAATTAAACACCAGCTTGAGTCACAGGCTTGTGCAATCCTCGTGGTCCTCTCTTTGCTACTGCATCAATATAACAAAAATAAAAACATTCTCATTTTAAAGATGATGGTGTTGCACCAAGACATGTGAACTGTAGTATAGGAAGACGGCATGATAAGTCAGGGGATGGGAAAGGCAGAATTTCCTGCCAGTGGAGAATGGCCTCTATTCATTTCAAAGGTTCTCTTTCCACCCTCATTCCTTTAGCTCAGCAGGAGAAACTTCAGTGAATCTTCTCTTCTGTCCAGCATCGATAATGGCATGTGAGCATGAAGCTTCACAATTAACTTGGAAGTAGTGGACATGTTGCATGAGTAGTGGCTCTTAAGTAGCTATCTTAAACCCTGATCTGTCATGGTTCCGATAGATGAAACCCATCAAAAGAACTTCAAGGCAAAATTCTTCCTTAAAAAACATTTTATTCGGGAAACAAAATATCAGCACTACATAGTTGAACCCCAAAACTAAATTCCCTTCCCCCAGATACAAAATAACAAAGTACAATTCCCACCCTCAATGAACTGTCATAAATCACATTCCCCAATTAGAGAAAAGCACGGGCTTCCTCCCCAGCTCCCCAGCCCGCCAAAATGTTATCAGCTTGTCCTTGGGTTCCCACAGAGTGTTATGGTTATGACTAGCTGAGCTTTCATTCCAACCCCCCTCCCTGCTGCACCTGATTTCTAAAAGCAAGAAAAAGCATAGAAAAGGAGAAGAGAAAATGGCTGCATTTTCATTAGTTGTCAAAGCGGGAACATCCAATGTTAGCACAAGTCTAATACACAATACTCTTAAAAACAGTAGCTACCAAGCATAGCCTATCATAAAGCAGACTTTGCAATTTGCTGGGACATTCTTATATATTCCCTACCATACCTTATTATGATTTGCCTCATCTATACTTTCCTCTCTCTTACTGAAATTAGTCCAGGATGGAATTAGGCAAGAAAATCTTATCTACAGGTGTGGAAAATGGTTTGAATACAGCTGTTTCAAGTGAGTCATATACAGAACAAAACACATGTGTTTGGGATGTTTTGATGGTGGCATTTTCTTTTGAGTTTAGACCAAAGTATGACTGATTTGCATATAAAGAATGTTAAGTATTTTGTTCTGTTTTAGGTCATGTAATTGTTGTTCTCTTGCCTCTTATAATTGGGCTGTTATCTTCTGAATCTCCTGCCTAGACTGGTGCAGTAGAAAGGGCTATCATAACTCTAGGGTTATTGGTTAACCTGTAAAGTGGGAGCTGGGTGCAGTTTTGGAGTGAATCAGCAGGAATTTAAAGAACAATTGTCACAGTGAGAGAACCATTCAGGATCTAACTGCCACTGAAGAGAAACTGAAGGAAGGATTGTTTGACTGCACCATGCTAATTGTGTCTGATCAAAGAGAAAGGGCATAATCTATTGAAGATAGAAAATCCCTCAGATGAGCAGGCCTATGCCACAAAGGGTTTATAGGTGATAAACCAGCACTTGCATTGCACCTGGAAGTTATCTTATAAACCAAAAGTGTCACATGGGTAAGAGAAAGGAAAACCATCCCAGCACAATTATGCTCCATTTCTAACCCTCATATGTAGTTTATTCTGTCTAAATTTCAATTTTGATTTAATTTAATGGAGTGGGTGATAGTTTTAATTAGACAGAGAGAGGACGAAAGATGTTTTATCCATCTCTTCACTTTCTTGCTTTTCAAAGCCTCCTATTAATGTAAAAGAGCATTCTCATCTAAAAATCCACTGCCCCCCTCAGTAATCCATGTTTTCTTATTTGGAGAAATAAGAAATCAATTCTTTCAATTATTTTTTTTGTCTGTGTGGTAGTACTGCTAACAATGCTAGATACTCATGCACATACATTTTCTGCTTCTTTTTTTTTTTGAGATTTGCCTTAAGACTTCCTCTCGGCCTTCTACTCCAGCTTCTGTATCCATTTAATAATATTTATTCCCTGCCTCAATCAAGAAAGACTTGGGGTGGGATATTGAAAAGTCACAAAGAAAACAAAAATATGACATATGCCTTGTTATCCTCTGTCCCAAAAGAAGTATTCCATAGGAGCCTCAATTTTATAACTATTCTAAGGGTCAAATGTCTATTTAAATAGCACTCCTCTGGCTGTGCTTAGTCTGAAGCATGCCCACCGGAAGACCTGATTGATCATTCCCCGGCTTCTTGCCCTTTCCATCTGTGCAAAGCTAATTGTCATAAAAAGCTGTTTAGAGCAATTGTTTTGGGTATACCAGTCTTGAGAATTGGACTGATTGTAGCCAGAAAAATGACTATTGTTGTGTATGCACATTATATTGTCTGAGTAACAAGCTGAAGCAAGAAATAGGGTCAAACTAGAAATCGACCATTGTGCCTGGAATGCTGTTGTTCTAACTGCTGCATACAAGACATAATTGAAACTCTTTCTGAAAATTAGCTTCAGTTCCAACCTTAAAACTAAATGAAGGACTTTTGGCAATTCTGCACTGCTGCCTAAGCTGCTTTTCTGCCACATTGCTTCCATCTGTTTCTTAAGCCAACTTCAGAAATCTCAGCCTGGTTTGAGTCGGTTGGCAACAGAATCCAAGAGCTGATTGGCGATTCCTTTGCTTCTCGCCTTCCCATCCATGCAAGGAAGGCAAGTCTCACTGATCAACTGTGTAGACTGGAGCACCAACACTGCCTTTTCCCTTGAGAGATTGTTCCTCCTCACTATTCCCTCACTATTCCCCTTGCTTTGCCTCTCCTTTCCAAGTATTTACACACATGGATGCAGTCTGCCTCCCAATATTATCACTTTTAATACTAACATAGCCCTTTCCTTTCCCCCCTTTTTTTCCTCCCCTTTGTGATACTGTGATGCTACCATAATCAAAGCAACATGAAACAGATTGTTATTTCATTCCTTACTGATAATTCAGCTTCATAGACGTAATGTAGCAATGCTTCTCCATTGCAACACACACACACACACACACACACACAGAGTAAAAAGAAGGAAGGGAAGGGAAGAGAAGCTTTGCACGACTCTGATGAGGGGATAGGAAAGGAAGGGGATAACGTTTCATTCAGCCTGGGCAGATATGGAAAGGAAGCCCAGGGGGAGATGTAAGGGTTGAATGGAGCAGGAGGATTTAGGGGTGAGAATAGTTTTATTAAAGGGCCATTGCTAAAACAACTTCAAGATTATATGTTTTAAAAAAGTAACTGTTGACCATAACAGATGAGAAACCCAGGATGAATGGATGCATAGGGTGGCAACCACCTATAGGAAGGGAATATTACATGCCAAATATTGCAGCTACATCTAGCTGGGGCTTGTACTGGAATGGAACAAATTGCTGAAGACCATCCACTGTGAAGAGCTTATGAAGTGAGGGTGGAAAACTAGGCATCAGGTATGTTTTCAATGGACTAAGAGTGGGAGGAAGAGGACATTTTCTGTCCTGCACTCAGAAAATGATGACCGGACTACATTGGGGATGAGCCAAGCAGAAAGTATAGATTCAGTCCTGTGTTTGATTTCAACAAAACACAGAATATCTGAGTCAGTTTTATTTTGGAATGTTGTGTAAAATAACCTCTTAATGAGTTGACTGGAATGTCATACTTTATGCCAGGATCAGCTCTGGAACAGTTTCTTGATCTAAATGGTTGTATCTTGTATGAGAGATCAGAATCACAGAGTTCAATTAATACCACACCCCAAAGCAAATTATTAAGCTACAGGTAATCCTCAACTTACAACCATTCATTTAACGACCGTTCAAAGTTATCATGGTGCTTAAAAAAGGGACTTATGACCGGTCCTCACACTTAAAACTGTCATAGCATTCCCACGGTCATGTGATCGTGATCTGGGTGTTGGCAACCATCTCACATTTACAATAGTTACAGAATCCCGGAGTGAACATGATCACCATTTGTGATCTTCCCAGCTGGCTTCCAACAAGCAAAGCAATGGGAAAGTTGACAGGGAAAGCTGCAAATTGTGATCACATGATGTCATCTAAATGACTTGACAAAAAGGGTCATAAAATCAGGTATGGCCATGTAATGCCTCAGTTAAGACCATACATTTTTGAGTCCCAATTGTGGTCATAAGTCGAGGACTGCCTGTTAAGATATTTACTAGCTGGAACAGTGAAGTGGATAATGGACCAGAACACATTGGGGTAGTTTAATTCGTTGGGGAGTGCTGGCTCCTGCATGAGGTAATGTATGTTATGATTGGATGCTGGGTATAAAAAGGGGTGTTTCCTTTTTTCCCGCCTTTTTCTTCTATGTTCTCTATATGCTGTTCTGTGATTTACCTGGTGATTTACCTCATGATGTAGTGATGTGCTTGTTTGGTGTATATATAGATGTAAAATATATTTATTTATATAAAACTACAAGTATGTGTCAGCATCTATGACTTCATATGGACACTGCTGCACAATTCCCTGACACTGCCTGTATTCTGAATTCAAGGGAGACCAGGCTATTTACCCTATCTGAGCCACAAACATGGTGGCAACAAAGAGCTGCTACTTTGGGGGTCTCTTTGCTGCTATGTAGCAAGCCTCCAGAGTTTTGCCTTCCAAGACGGTTTTGAGTCTTCACTATTTCTTGAAATTATTTGGAGTTTTGTGTCAACACAACACATAACAGCCAAATCTGAGTTTTTACCTTGCCCAACTCAAATTCAACAAAACTCTTGGATTGTAATGCTTTACTATAGGTTTGAAATAAAATACGTTTTCCATTTTGGCCTCATCTCTGGTGTTACCAATTTTCAATATCGCTGAGCTTTAGTACTTAGGTTTCCTGGCTTATTTCTGATAGCATTTTTATATCTTAATAGCTTCCTTACAGGGGGGAAAATTGTAGAAAAAAATGGCAGCTGAATTTTCCCCCCTATTATGGAGCTGTAGCCAAGACTCTGCCTGTTAAATTTCTTGCAAGCTCTCAAATACAGGGAAGATTTGAATGAAAAAGCTGGCAAGCCTCACTTGAGGAACAGATTGTGTCGATAGTACCCCATCCAAGATAAAAATGCTCAGTAATTCTTTCACTGATTTAAGTGTGCCTGTGGATATGTTGAGAAGACGAATATTGTAGCCTTAATAAAACTTCAGCATGAAAAAAAAGCTATAAAGATTAATAAGCCAGCTTCTCAAAAATTTACTCTACCTACAATAGAAGTATTTTTGGTAAGATATTAAAAATAAAATTCTTAGTAATCAAAATACCTTTGGTCATACTTTTAATCTTCCCTAGAGGAGAAGGAACTGACACATATGATCCGTCTGAAATTTAAAAAAGAAAGTAAAAGTTACAAGTGTTTACAAAACATGTATAATATTTTACATAATTTTATTTTAACAAATTAAACCATACAGTAATTATTTACTCATGCTTTGAAAAGACATGATGTCAGTCAAAAAAATCAAAAGATATATACAACCCAAAGATTTAGATTGTTTTACTAAAACAAACTTTTAGTGCTACGTTCACGTTGATGTTACATAGAAATATTTTGAGATTCGCCAAATGAACCCTAATTTATATTTTAGATGATCAAGACTGGGTTTTAATGAGCTTTAGATAATACAGATGACCTATTAACAAGATTCAAAGGGCTGATTTTAACCATTTTATACAACAAACACCAGGTACAGTACTGAAACAAAGTTGACGGTATTCTAAGTTTATATTAATTGTAATCAAAAGTACAAATGATCCCAAGAAATAATCATGTGTAGTTTGAAGAAGAAAGGCATTTCAATCTATCTGCTTGAATTACTTGAGGTATTACACCAGGGAAAGGAAACCTTCTAGACAGTGTCAGTGGTAGAAAAGTATTACAGGCCCTGAACAGCTCCCTCACTCTGATTACTGCAGAAGAAAATCTCATGTCATCCCACTAATTTGAGAGATTTCAAGATTACAATCACTCTCGAATGAGAGGAAAAATAGTAATTTTACTGGGTGCTTTTTCATTAACTGATTTACAAGAAAGGACCTGACATTACAGCAAAGAAACTGACAGGATAGCAGTGTTCCAATATCTCAGGTGTTGCCATAAAGAAGAGGGAGTCAAGCTATTCTCCAAAGCATCTGAAGGCAGGACAAGAAGTAATGGATGGAAACTAATCAAGAAAAGAAGCAGCCTAGAACTAAGGAGAAATTTCCTGAGAGGTAGAACAATTGATGAGTGGAACCACTTGTCTCCAGAAGTTGTGGATGCTCCAATACTGGAAGTTTTTAAGAAGACATTTGTCTGAAATGGTATAGAGCTTCCTGCCTGAACAGGGAGTTGGACTAGAAGATCTCCAAGGTCCCTTCTAACTCTATTATTCTGTTATTATTTAGTAATGAAGGTTGTTCCCAGATATGATGCAACACTTGGGTGAGTCTCATTAATCATTCATTTAAAGTAGGATTTTATAAACCACACTTCTTGCTTATAATCATTATTTACAAGACAGGATTATCTATCTAATAGATTCAGAGTCTGTGAAGGACATTCACTGGCTAATTTCCCCTATACTACAACTGGCTCTGTTAAAATCAATTTTAGAATAATCCACTGATTACTTCAGAATTAAGACTGGATTCAGTATTGTTCCTGCATTAGATATTTTCTTAGTAAAGTTTATAATTTGAGCTTGGTATAATGGAAATTAATTTGCTTTAAGCAAAGGTTTCCTGGCTGATACTTTGTACTGAAGTTTTATAAGTCTCTCATATAGCTTAAACCACTAAATTTCTTCATACTGTGTGTGCAGAAATCTGCTTGGTCAGAAAGAAATAATAATAAAAAATAGATACTGTATTTGAAACCAAAGAAAAATGTCTACATCTGAATTCTAGTCACTCTTACACTGTTTGTGATGGGAAACTAGAATGCCAGTGCTAGAAACATGAAAGAGTAAAATGTAGTTGGATTGCATGGCTTAGGAATCCAAAATGGAGCAGGCGATTGACTAATCAATTTCAGCCACTCCAATGTCTCTTAATAGTAACATTATCTTCAAACAACCAAAATGACACCTTTATACCTGGACATCACCGCATGGAGTGTATAGAAATCACATTGGCTATATTAGTACTAAAAGGAGCTGGAGGAGTTCAATTATAACATCAAAGACATGGGCAGGTGTTGATTGTGGAACAGACCATGAACTGCTCATGTGAAATCTCTTAGTTAAGCTAAAGAAGAAAAAGACAACCAGTCAAGCTCCACAATATGATCTTGAACATATATCCATCCATTTCAAAGAGAACATCAGGGATCTCTTTGAAGTTCTAAACTTTATTGATAGAGAAACAGAGGGATTGTGGAATGGACTTAAACAGGTTGCTAAGGATGAATGTGAAAAGAGATTGCCAACAATTAAGAAAGATAAGAAAGCAAACTGGAATGTCAGAGCAAACTGCAGAAATGCTGGGAAAGGTAGAAGAGAAGAGAAGAGGAATATGACCAGATGCCAAGTGGATGAACTCGGTTATAGTGGCAATGAGTTGAAAGACTTGAAAGAACAAGTTGGAGATAGATCATTATGGAGGAAGTCTATCTATGTAGTCGCTAGGAGTTGAAATTGACGAAGGCGTATAATCAATCAATAAATCATATCATTGTTTATGATATATTTATCATTGGTTGCTGTTAAACAAACTTCAGATAATAGGCTGAAGCCAGCAGTCATTACATGCAATATCCTTGAATTTTGAAATGCATAACAAAAAATGCATAAAAATGCATTTTATGAAATGCATAAAAAAAATCAGTCACAAAATGAATTCTATCTTTTGGAATGGAAAAATGGTTTTCTTACAGTTAACCTGTAAGTTAAAGTTACTCAAGTTTATTGTCTGTTTTATATAGACTATGATATATAATGTCAATGGGACATGGTGAGACCTACTAGATCAATGACTAACCTCTGCTACATATAATTGACAGTTTACCTACAATTACTATAAGGGCACAATGCAATCAGAGCAGTCTCACCTTTCTTTGCTTATAGAAAGCGTGGATAAACCCTAAGTCTATAATTGCTCATTTTCTGTGTAGTCATTGTAGGAGGGAAGTCAAATCTTACATAGTGTACCTGACTCTGATTTTTTTTTTTACATCCTTTATAGCTTCCATTTTCTTAGTTTTTCCTAGAATTTCCTTACCTTATGAACTATTGGCAATCCTGTTTTTATTCACTTAGGCTCTCATTTCCTGAGCTTCTCTTATCCTCTCAGCCTACGGCCATCTGTAAAGCCCCTGGATTTCCTCTTCTCCTTTGCTATAATCTTATATTTCTCTAGCCTTTCCTCTCTTTCTCATTGTCTTGCTTGTTCTCCAGGTGTATTAAAATAGTCTCCTGCTAAGGGCCTGATCGCATCCTTCTCTCCCACCTTATTATTCCATCTGGCCCCTAAGAAACTGATTAGGTTCTGCAGTCAGCAATGACGGCTGCTTATGCTATTAACTCTTGCTGCACTGTTTTGAGGCTGTTCACATTGACTGGCCTCACAGCTATCTAGTTTTTTTTGGGGGGGGGAACAAAGCAGCTATTAAGGTTATTTTTAGCCATGCAAAGTGAACAGTTTAACAACACCACACCTCCTCCAGGTAGAGAGTATTCATTACAAGGAGATTCATCCTGGGGTCTTTTGTAATGTTTCAAAAGGGTGACAATAGCATCGTGTCCTGAAAAATAGCAATTGCCATTAGAAGCAAACAAGAACAACACAGAAGTACCACATTGCCAACAAAGAATCTGAGAAGGCAGTTCAAAAGTACATCATGAACTATCAAACAGTATTGCTGTTGAATAAAATGTTATCTTAGAATTTAAAGGCACCATAAAACATCTTGTATACTTGGATACATTATACATACCATTGCAGTAACATAATTCATTCATAGTCACATACAGCTGGTCCTTGACTTACAGCAGTTCATTTAGTGACCGTTCAAAGTTACAACGGCATTGAAAAAAGTGAGTTATGACCGTTTTTCACACTTACCACCATTGCATCTTCCCCATGATCATGTGATCAAAATTCAGACGCTTGGTAACTGACTTGTATTTATGACGGTTGCAGTGTCCCTGGGTCAGGTTTTGCCACCTTCTGACAAGCATAGTCAATGGGGAAGCCAGATTCACTTAACAACCGTGTTACCAGCTTAACAACTGCAGTGATTCACTTAACAACTGTGGTAAGAAAAATCGTAAAATGGGACAAAATTCACTTAACAAATGTCTCACTTAGCAACAGAAATCTCAATTGTGGTCATAAGTCTAGGATTTCCTATAACTCTGAGAGAAAACACACATGCATACACAAATAAACACTTGTGCCCCCATTCAAAACCAGCTTTAATCTCTTCTCATATTGTAAGGCATTACATTCTTTTAGGACAGACATGTCAAACTTGCGACATCATGTGTCGCCACGCCGTCGACGTATCAGAGCTTTTTCCCTAATGCCAGCAATAGGTTTCATCATGATGCGTCTGGCCACGGGCCGGCAGTTTGACACCCCTGTTTTCGGATGTCTTCTTTATAAGTTTTTTTTTTAAAGTAACATTTTTTTCCAAAAAAATATAATATTTGAATGTTTTAAATATTATAATTTTGTTTAACCTGACTGAAATCTTGCTCAGAGAATATGTAAATTAGTCAAGTGATAAAGAACTGGCAGTTCATAAAAAAAATCATAAAAAGGTTATTTCTAATGTAATATAAAGCTAAATAATCATGGGCTGAAATGCATTTATAAGCAACCTAGAATTCACTCCAAATGATATGAGATTACAATCTCAGATTTATAACCTCTAAAAATGTCAAACTCAAGAATGGTTGTTGATGACTTCAAACTGAATAGAAGCTTATGTGAATTTGGGCACGTTTTCATGTCAAAATATATTTTGGCTCAGCGATGGATAAGCATGAAGGAAACAGCTTCCAGAACTCGACAATTTTTTAGATGAGTTTGGAGGAAAAAGAGAAGTAGAAATGAGGCGTTATCAGACAAGACTTGCAAAATCTGTAATATGCAGCTTTTTTGCAGGATTTCTGCAGGGAATCAAGGATAGCTCTGTCTTTAAAAGAGGTGTCTGCTTCTGTCCTTTGCAATAGAACCAAAGTTTCTTTCCACATAAAATCAATAGTAGTCCTTGACTTCGTAATGAACTTCATAGATAACTGTACTGTAATGTTATCTGTGAAACCTTGTTCAGTGATAATAGAGAAAAAAAAGAGTTAAAAAGCCTTGTCTATACTTTACAGATAGATATTACCTTTTCTGAACTCAGGCATACAATTATGGATTTTTGGATTTTTATTTTATAGGTGTTGAAAAAGGTCAAGATTGAATTGGCGTGGAATTCAAGCTTTGGCTACTGGGTTAGCATTTCTGAGAGCATAAATCCAATACTTGGTGTTGTGCATTCTCTTAATGTCAGAAGCAGATGCATATGGACAGCCGTTTTCAAAAGATTCCTAAGTTGTTCTGCTTTTCTGATTTGTAATGCCTTCTTTTTAATGCACAAAGAAGAGTACTCAAATAATACTACCTTTTTCATAGGCCCACATCAAACAGGTTTGTTCATCTTTCTCACCGCTGGACCTGCTGGAATCAGAGGCTACTAGATTCATATCAGCTCCATTGTCCAGTAAAAATTGGACAAGGCGGATATGGCCATGATAGCAAGCAGAATGTAACCCTGGAAGAGGAGCAGCAGGAGGAGAAAAAAGCATTATTATAAGAAAGGCTTTCATAACAATATAAAGGGCTACAGAATAATAAAATGGATTTAAAGGGTGTAAGAAAGAGGAGTAGGCTTGTTTTAGCTGAGCTTGATTTCAGTTCATTATGTAGATAGGTGCTACTACCACGGTGTCTTTTTAACTTCCCAGCCTAGTCTACTCTCCTGGAGAAGATTGATTTAAGCCTGGATTAGACTTCAGCATCACTGCATGTCAGGGAATGTATGCATCTGTTGTTCAGAGACAGTTGCATAGCGTTTGCATTTATACTTCTGTGAATGTTAATTTTCTGGTGTAATTATTGGCTGGTCTATCACAGAATAGTTCTTCTAATCATTGTTTTAGATCATATACATTTTCTTTCCTTAGTTTTTGCACAGACATAACACAAACTGATTCTTAGTAGTTTACCTGTATGCCCATCTCTGCCCTGATGATTGAGACTCATTACATTCTGATCAAGAAGAAACTTCACCAGTTCTATGTTCTTGCCATAGGTACATGCACTGAATGAATTAGAATAATTTTTAAAAAAACAAAATCAAATCAGTTATTGAGAAATATTTAGTCAATAATGTATAAGAAATATAAATATATAAGAAATATAAATTTACATTAAAGAAATGAATCCTTACTCCCCAATGCCTCTGTTGAGCCATGTATACAAAAAAAAAAAGACTGAAATAAGCAATTCTTTGAAGAAAAAAACTAACTTCCGATTTTTGCATAGTTTTACCCATTGATTTCTATTGCATTTCAATACAGACCAGTAAACTCTAAAAAAGGTAATCAAATAAAAGTTTTTTAAAATACAAATATTTTCAGAGCGTCTGCGTATATTGTTGGTGCAATTCTAATATTGTTAAATCCTGTTGCTTTTCATCTGCTTTGCAAAAAATACTTCTGATTTTTGTCTTTAAGGTCTGGGTGTTGTCTTTGTGTTATTTCATTGCTTTATAGCTTTGGCCACCTAGAATTTTTCCTCACTAATGATACTTGCTACAAACATGACATTCATCAAATGTGTTTTGTAGCAGATGCATTTTGCAGCATGGATACAGTAAATAAGACTGCAGAAATGAAAGCTTGGGTATGAGGCCTGGTGAGTATCCCAGGAAAAGGAGATAAAATTGGGTTTACCGAACCTTTTCAGTAACATTTTGAGTAACCAATCAAATATCTCACAGACAGAATGATTCAGTATTTTTCTTGACTTGGAAAAAGGGGAAAAAAATCGAACATAAAACAGAATACCTATGAAAGGCAGTTTCACTAAATATATTTTCCTTAGTGAGACTTTCTGTTCCTGAAAGTTGGATTAACTCCTTTACGACTTCAAATTTTCCATTGTAGCAAGCCCTAGAGAGAGAGAGAAAATTTATCAAGACACTGTTTTAGTAAAGAAAAGTGGAAATTAGTGCATGCTAAGGGAAAAAAAAAAGCTACGGATGGTTTGTTACTCACAAATGTAGTGGTGTGTCCCCATAAATGTTAACCACATGGGATTGGACTTCAAAATTACTTTGGAGCAAGAACCTGACAATATCCTGATGTCCAAATCGAGAGCAGAAGTGGAGAGGAACATGGTCTTCATTGTCTTGAGCATTCACTACCATTCAATCAAAGGAGGAAGAAAAAATTGGTAGCTATAATTAAAGCAAGCTTTCTCATGAATCATGGATGTGATGTATAGATTATGAAATTTCATTGGAAAGGAACAGAATCTGACAAACTCAAGTGGCCTTCTATGCAATTTGACCCCATAAGGTAGAAATACACATCCACTGATTCCTCACATATTTTTGTTCAATCCATATGAAAACTTACCCAAAGATCAGCAAATAAAAGAACACAACTTTTAACGCTGTTAAAAGACCAGTGAACTAACCATAAAAGTACAAAGGAAAGCAAACACATACATGACCAAATTAAAATCATGAGCAATCTGTGCATTTAAGTGAAAGAGTTCTAAATCAAAACAGTTGATTTAGAACAGTTAAGCAAAACTAATTTATCTGAAAGAGAATTTCCTCTTTGTTGTTGTTGTTGTTGTTGTTAGTTGCGAAGTCGTGTCCGACCCATCGCGACCCCATGGACAATGTTCCTCCAGGTCTTCCTGTCCTCTACCATCTTCTGGAGTCCATTTAAGCTCACTCCTACTGCTTCAGTGACTCCATCCAGCCACCTCATTCTCTGTCGTCCCCTTCTTCTATTGTCCTCAATCTTTCCCAGCATTAGGCTCTTCTCCAGTGAAATAGTATCTGACCCAAAACCATGATAGGAAGTCCTCTCTGCTGATCCAGAAGAAAGAGGGAAATCTTAACTGTGATTGTAATGTATTGGTGGGACATCTTTTGTAGTTTTATATTATTTATGGTTGCGGCTGTTTTAGTCTGCACTGCCTATTTATGTGGGTTTAAACTGTTTTAATTGTTTTTACTTTGTTTTGGTAAGCCACTCAGATTCTTCTGGAGTGGGTGGCCATAACACATCTAATACATTAAATTTAATTAAATTTAAACCCAGAAAAACTATCCTGTATTGGTCCTTAAGGAGAACAGTGTCTTCCAGCTTGGTCTGCAACAGATCCTGTGTAATGTTTTCTCTATGGAGATTATGATTCCAACCTGCATGAACAATGCACGGACAGCACTTTGCTCTCTCTCATCTATGTTGGGAAGGAGTATCCATTGCTTAAGCTGCCATAAAAGAAGATAGAAAACAGATTGGAGACTCAGCTTTCCTGCAAGCCCAACAACAGGAGTTTCCATAGATTATAATCTCAAAATTAAAAATGGCAGATACAATAGTGTAATCAAAGATTCACCTGTATTTTTTGTTGTATGTGTGATACACATAAAAACCAGACACAGCTTCAATCACATTGTTGGGACCACCATCTGGACTTTTTTTTTTTTAAACCATACACTGTAAACACCCTACCTAGCCATACACTGTTTCTCAAATATCATGATTGACTGATAAACGATTTGTACCCTACAGCTGACCTTTTATGCCTTTTTCCTGTAATTGCTTAGAAACCTGAGACCCTACTATAATCAATTATTGCTGTAGTTATATTTGCTGAGTATTATTGTGGGGTTTTCAGTCAAGGAAAATAAAAAGGCTTCACTGAGTTAATGACCTTTTCACAGAAATCCTGCTACCTTACATATTAAGCATGCAGAGCGAAATTATGACCCAAAAGGCAAGTGTTAAAGGAAACAAGCACCCAAGTTATTACAAGAAGAATGAGAAACCAACATTATTCAGCATAAGGAAACAATGTTCTGTGGCCTGGAAAATTTGCATTTTATTTAAAATACATTAATGTTCATGCTGCGAATCAGCTATAATTGAAACCTATGTCAAAGATGTATTCAAATCAGGAAAGGTAAATGTAAACATATGTATGTTGATAAGTACGTTAGAATAAGAGTTGAAATAAAAATTCTTCTAAAAATGTTCTGTAGAGAAACTGAAAATTTTCTAGGTTGATTATTTGCACATATATGGCATTGTTTAATAGACATTAACATCCATGATTAATCTGAAGCTGATGTTATTTACAGTTTACTCCTTTCCCATCATCACTTTATAAGTCCAAAATAAGTATATATTTTTTGTCTTTGCCTACCAAAAAGAGTACTCTTTTCTATCTTATGTGATCTATAATAACAAACAAAACATCATTCATAATAATATTGACTTTGGTGTAGACATGTTGCTTTTATCTGTCTTTCGTGCAAATTATAATTCTGTTTACTGAGTTCTTATATGTTTTTACTGTTTTTTAAAACCAGGACATTATTTTTAATTTGAGCTGATGTACCTCAGAAACAGCACTGCTGCTCAGTTTTAGCTATGTGTTAAACAGCTGTTTGTATTTTAAAACTGGCTTCAGTGTCACTTTGCGTACTCAATTTACTAGAAAAGCACTGAGATGGAATCAGGGGAGCAAAAATGTGAGAATCACAGAAATGTCCATCACCTTCAATGCCTCTGGAATTTGTAAATTCAAAGTTTGTTCCAGTTGACATGCAAGAAGTAGAATTTCACAATTTCTACCAAGAGGTATCGTTGGTGTGACACCTCATAAGATAGATTAGATTCATCTCCTATGGGGATTTAATCTAGTTAAATATTTATAAAGAATATTCAGGAAACAGCATGCCCTTCTTTTTGGCAGAAATTCTCCAATTCTTGGCTTGCAGTGATGAGTTTTTCACTTCTCATAAATGCAATGAAATTGATGTACAGAGGTCAGAAATGCTTCTGAAAGACATTATTTCTGCTAAACAGTAGTGCTTAGAACATGTATTTCATTTCCAATCAATATTTTGCATCTCTGCCCCCTACCCCAAATTGTTTGAGACACTGAAGTTAATTCAGTGAAAGTTTATCAGATTTCAAAAGCTTATAATTATGTAGACAGGACTTTATCCGAATTGTAACACTGTATCCAAACCGTATTTTGGGAAAAGTACTGCTTTTATCGCTCTGACTTACATTGGTAAGAAAAGTATATTGGCATGGAATCCAGTTATCTTGCCAAAACTAAAATGGATGTATTACTTATTAGCCGTGCTAAGAGCTCATAAAACTATACAATACTTCCTTCACATAATCTTTTACTTATATAATGGAATAAATTTCAAAAATGTTTTAGAAAGCATTTTAAATAAAAATATTCTCATAAAACTAGTTTTTTTAAATAATACAAGTACAGAATGCGAAAGGAACAAGCATCATAAAACTGAATTTAGTTAAAATATTTCTTAAAAACAACCATCCATACAAAATGTGCAGTTCAAATAATAGCACTTAAAAAGAAGTGGTAAGAAAGCAACAACCACAATAAAAAAAATTAAACATCTGTGCTGTTCATCTGGCAATAAGTTGTACATCAAAGGATTTGGAAATTCGCCCAAGGTCCTTTGCTGGATTCATGCCGTATTTTAGTTGGCAGTCAAAATCCCAGGTGCAGTTTTGAATACCTTCCATCTCTGACATATTTGCTTATATGAAAAATGGAGCAATATATATAGCATATAATGGATCCCCATTTTAGCAGAATATTCTAGATAATATGCCTACTGTAAATGTCATCTGGAAGAAAGCAAGCAAGGGATATGAGACACAAATTCTCATCTTGCATGCTATCTGGTTGCCTAAAGGAAATCGTAACTCAGGTCCATAATATGAATGTGAAAATTGAAAATATGGGCCAGCTAGGAGAGAATAAAGGGATGTGTAGAGCCTGGAGTACAGTCCATTTGTTCAAAGGGATTTAGTGAAAAATAGCCCAACATTGATTTATTAGGACTGCATAATTTGGGCTGCAAAACTCTTGAGGACCACTACAAGACAGAAAGAGATATAGAACAACCTTAATATTTTGCTGGCCTTGATTTTTCAGTGTAGCTCTAGAAATACTAGATTTATATTACTTAATTTCAGATTGAGAGGTGATAGGAAGCTGTGAACATTTCTGCCCCAAATTCTCTCTATCATAATTTTTTGTCATCACTATATTTGAAAGAGATAATTAAGTGATGCATAACCAGTATACTATTCAGACTGATTAATTAATTGAAAATATTTAGCAACAAACTTTCCTGTCGCTAAACAATGGCTTATAGTTTCTGAACATTATACATGGCTATATTTAGTGATTGTGTGTGGACGAGTCAGCTGAAGCCTATAGATACAGGACTGAAACAAGAACAATGAACTAAAACCCAAGAGGAGAGGAGATTCCTATCAATAGTAGGATGCACTTTAACTGTACAATTTGGGATTTTATTTTTTACTACCTTGGTGATTTGGTGAAAAGATGGAAAGTGGCATGTTAGAGCATAATACAACTGGAGAAGGCCCTTTAGGCCACTGAGCCCCAGTTAACCATAGGAGCCAGGGTGATGCAGTAGTTAGAATGCAGTATTGCAGGCTAACTCTGCCCACTGCCAGGAGTTCAATCCTGACAGGTTCAAGGTTGACTCAGCCTTCCATCCTTCCGAGGTCGGTAAAATGAGGACCCAGATTGTTGGGGGCAATATGCTGACTCTGTAAATCACTGAGAGAATGCTGTAAAGCACTATGGAGCGATATATAAAACCTAAGTGCTATTGCTATTAACGCTCTCCCAACACATGATATCAAGACCTTGCATGAGCATATACAATGAAGGGAAGCTGTCATGCTGTCTTAGATAACTATTTCCACCATCAATCTGTCTTACAGCTATGATTTTTCCTTTAACATTTAATCAGAAATTACCTTCCTGTATCTTAAATTTATTATTCTGCCCCAAGTTGTTTATGTCCAATAATATAAACATTAGTATAGACAATTAATGTGATTAACTTTATGAACCAATGCTTTTTTTTATTTTGAATTGAGTGTTTAATATGCTGGTTATAGCAACACATCCACTTCCTTTTAGTTTTTACTTGAGATTCTTCTTTAAAGATTTTCATCTCCAATTTGTTCATAGCCTTTTTGATCAAGCTTACCATGTACCATTTCAATCTGCTTTTGTTAGGTGCTGTCAATTTTTTATTAGCAATTCATCATTTAGAAAAGTGAGATCATGGTTCTAGAAATCTGTCTTACCACTCCCATTATTTATGAAGCTAATCATTCACTTGTAATGCTCTTTCTCCTTCTAGTCTTTTTCTATGCATTAGAAGAATCTGGCTGCCCAAGTGCTAAAGTGTCCTTCCTAAGTGTTAAAAAGTCATCTTGTAAGTGTTCCTGGCAATATCATTTTTTGCTATATGTATTATCAGAAAGGTTAATTGATAGTAGGCCTGATAATTGGCCCTGAATCTGTTCTATGGTATTCCCAATCCTTACCCTGGCAGTCAACACTCTTCATGAGCCATGTTGACATATGCCCTTGTTAATAGTGAATCAACTACTGCAAAATTTCTTTGTCTTCTTTCCAGAACAGGTGCATCTTCTTTGTTCTTTAGGGATCAATCTTCTTATTCAACAATGTTTTTTTCCCCCTTCTCTTTCTTTTGTAAAGGCCTCAGAGTAGTTTCTGAGTTGCCGTGGTGCATTGTTTTGGTTGCCATTCTTGTCTATTGAGATGTTCCTTAGATTCACTTCCCTTATGATTTCCTTCATACGTCCATACTTGTTTGGTTTAATCAATCTTTCTCCTTTCTTAGGAGTTGATGTGTGGCTGTTGCTCTAATCATTTTATATTTTCTTCAAACATCACCAGACCCTTGCAGTTGTTGCCAAATACGCCATACTGTTTTCAGGCAGGCACACAAACATGCTACATACTGTACATGGCAGATCATAACTGCAGGGTGATGTTAATTCATCTTTCCTTCATTGTTGTAGAGAACATCCACTGAAAAGATTGAAGAGATATTCTTCTGATATCAGGATCTCAAATTAAAGGGAGAACATGCTGCCTATTATGAGGGGAAAAATAGTTAGAGATTTTCTATTCAATTTATCTTGCTAACTCTCCTGCACATCCTTATTTGTTTGCTGTGGGTACAGATTCCTGGAAACTAAATGCATTATCTATCTTCCGTAATGTCACTGATTTACATTTCTCAAAATATTTATTGACTTAATATTGGGTAGACTTATATGAATATCTGGCAAAAATTTACATTAAAAGTGTGTAAATGAGGAAACACAATGTGTACATTATGTTGTATATTTGTTGTTGTTAGTTGCGAAGTCGTGTCCGACCCATCGTGACCCCATGGACAACGTTCCTCCAGGCCTTCCTGTCCCCTACCATCTTCTGGAGTCCATTTAAGCTCACGCCTACTGCTTCAGTGACTCCATCCAGCCACCTCATTCTCTGTCGTCCCCTTCTTCTATTGCCCTCACTCTTTCCCAGCATTATGCTCTTCTCCAGTGAGTCCTTCCTTCTCATTAGGTGGCCAAAGTACTTGAGTTTCAACTTCAGGATCTGGCCTTCTAAGGAGTAGTCAGGGTTGATCTCCTCTAGGACTGACCGGTTTGATCGCCTTGCAGTCCAAGGGACTCGCGGCAGTCTTCTCCAGCACCATAGTTCAAAGGCCTCAATTCTTTTAGGTTCAGCCTTTCTTATGGTCCAACTTTCACAGCCATACATTGCAACTGGGAAAACCATGGCCTTGACTATACGTACTTTTGTTGGCAGGGTGATGTCTCTGCTTTTTAGTATGCTGTCTAAATTTGCCATAGCTTTCCTCCCCAATAGCAAGCGTCTTTTAATTTCTTGGCTGCAGTCCCCATCTGTGGTGATCTTAGAGCCCAGGAATATAAAATCTGTCACTACCTCCATTTCTTCCCCATCTATTTGCCAGGAATTGAGAGGGCCGGATGCCATGATTTTGGTTTTCTTAATGTTGAGTTTCAAGCCAACTTTTGTACTCTCCTTCTTCACCCGCATCAAGAGGCTCTTTAGTTCCTCTTCACTTTCTGCCATTAGAGTGGTATCATCTGCATATCTTAGGTTGTTGATATTTCTCCCGGCAATCTTAATTCCAACTTTTGATTCATCTAGCCCTGCCTTTCTCATGATGTGCTCTGCATATAAGTTAAATAGGCAGGGCGACAGAATACAGCCTTGCCGGACTCCTTTCCCAATTTTGAACCAATCAGTGGTTCCGTGTCCAGTTCTCACTGTTGCTTCTTGACCCGCATATAGGTTTCTCAAGAGACAAATAAGATGGTCTGGTACTCCCATCTCTTTAAGAACTTGCCACAATTTGTTGTGATCCACACAATCAAAGGCTTTAGCATAGTCAATGAAGCAGAAGTAGATGTTTTTTCTGGAACTCCCTAGCTTTCTCCATGATCCAGCGTATGTTGGCAATTTGATCTCTAGTTCCTCTGCCTCTTCGAAATCCTGCCTGTACTTCT
Organism: Azemiops feae; assembly: GCA_023970755.1. Taxonomy (NCBI): domain Eukaryota; kingdom Metazoa; phylum Chordata; class Lepidosauria; order Squamata; family Viperidae; genus Azemiops; species Azemiops feae. Next base: position 695,456 of record JALGBA010000369.1, read on the forward strand.
GGAAGTTCTTGATCCACATACTGCTGGAGTCTAGCTTGTAGGATTTTAAGCATAACTTTACTAGCATGTGAAATGAGTGCAATGGTGCGATAGTTTGAACATCTTTGGCATTGCCTTTCTTTGGAATTGGAATGTAAACTGACCTTTTCCAATCCTGTGGCCACTTTGAGTTTTCCAAATTTGCTGGCAAATTGAGTGTAGCACTTTTACTGCATCGTCTTTTTAATATTTGAAATAGCTCAGCTGGGAATACTGGCCCCCACTAGCTTTGTTGTTGCTCAGCTTTCCTAAGGCCCTTTCACTCACATTCTAGGATTCTGGCTCGAGGTCATTGACCCCCCATCTGGGTTATCATGGATGCTAAGCTCGTTCTTGTAGAAGTGCTTCTGTGTAATTTTGCCCCCTCTTCTTAATCTCTTCTGCCTCTGTTAGGTCCCTGCCATTTTGGTCCTTTATCATGCCCATCTTTGCATGAAACGTTCCCTTCATATCTCCAATTTTTCTGAAGAGATCTCTGGTTCTCCCAATTCTTTGTTCTCTTCTATTTCTTTGCACGGTCATTTAAGAGGCATTCTTATCTCTTCAGCTATTCTCTGGAATTCTGCATTCAATTGGGTGTATCTTTCTCTTTCTCCCTTGCCTTTCGCTTCCCTTCTTTCCTCAGCTATTTGCAAAGCTTCCTCAGACAGCCATTTTTCTTTCTTGCATTTTTTTTTCTTTGGGATGGTTTTAGTTGCTACCTCTTGTACAATGTTGCGAACCTCTGTCCATAGTTCTTCAGGCACTCTGTCTATCAAATCTAATTCCTTAAATCTATTTGTCACCTCTACTGTATATTCATCAGGGATATGATTTAGTTCATACTTGAGTGGCCTAGTGTTTTTCCCTACTTTCTTCAATTTAAGCCTAAATTTTGCAATGAGAAGCTCATGATCTGAGTCACAGTCAGCTCCTGGTCTTGTTTTTACTGACTGTATAGAGCTTCTCCATCTTTGGCTGCAGAGCACATAGTCAATCTGATTTCTGTGTTGACCGTCTGGTGATGTCCATGTGTAGAGATGTCTCTTGGGTTGTTGGAAAAGAGTGTTTGCTATGACCATCGTATTCTCTTGACAAAATTCTATCAGCCTGTGCCCTGCTTCATTTTGTACTCCAAGGCCAAACTTGCCTGTTATTCCATTTATCTTTTGGCTTCCTACTTTAGCATTCCAATCCCCCATGATGATAAGGACATCAATTTTTGGTGTTGATTCTATAAGGTGCTGTAGGGCTTCATAGAACTGGTCAATTTCATCCTCTTCAGCACCAGTGGTTGGTGCATACACTTGGATTACTGTGATATTGAATGGCTTGCCTTGGATTCGCACTGAGATCATTCTGTCATTTTGGGGATTGTATCCCAGTATTGCTTTTCCTACTCTTTTATTGACTATGAAGGCTACTCCATTTCTTCTGAGGGATTCTTGCCCGCAGTAGTATACCTGATCGTCCTCTGAATTAAATTCACCCATTCCTGTCCATTTTAGTTCGCTGGTTCCTAAAATGTCGATGTTCAGTCTTGTCATCTCTTGTTTGACCACGTCCAGTTTGCCTTGATTCATGGATCTTACGTTCCAGGTTCCTATGGAGAAAAGATCTTTACAGCATCGGACTTTCCTTTCACCACCAGATGCATCCACAGCTGAGCGTCCTTTCGGCTTTGGCCCAGTCGCTTCACTCTTTCTGGCGCTACTAGTACTAGCCCTCTGCTCTTCCCCAGTAGCATATTAGATACCTTCCGACCTGAGGGGCTCATCTTCCAGCGTCATATCTTTTTGCCTTTTGGTACTGTCCATGGGGTTTTCATGGCAAAGATACTGGAGTGGGTTGCCATTTCCTTCTCCAGTGGATCACATTTTGTCAGAACTCTCTGCTATGACCTGTCCGTCTTGGGTGGCCCTGCACGGCATAGCTCATAACTTCATTGAGTTACGCAAGCCCCTTCGCCATGACAAGGCAGTAATCCATGAAGGAGCACATTAAACTAGAGACCAGTTAAATGACCCAGGCAAGTGTGGAACTTCCTGAGTGATAACACAAGATTGATGTGCTAGGCTGGCTTAACAAACCCCTACTTGTACATGATTTCTTTAAACCACATTCACTAAGGTGGAAAGTTAATAATAGAATCCCTTTGGTAGCAATTATAAGAGTGACAAAGAGGCATTTTTTGATGAGAGTAAGTTGGGTTATGTCAACTATTCCCCTACTTGCTGTGAACTATGTGTCAGAAGGAAAGTGAAACACAAGTCACATAAATATCTCTTTCTTTTTCTCAAACCTGGGGTTAAAGTTGTGACACAGTAACATCCAGTACTTTTCTTGTATATTATTATTTTCAAATCCCCAATGAGCTAATTAAAGCCATTATGAAGGCACATTGGAATGAACTTTACAGCATGCTGAAGGGGTGGTTTGAGACAGGGAGAGGATGGTAATGAAAGCAAGTCTTCTTCTCATTTTTGGTCATAAAAAATCTGGGTAACTTGTTGGGATTTGATCCAGAAATTATTTACAGCTGAGGTTGTTTTCAACAAGTTCCACACTTTGAAAAGGAGAAATAAAACAGTTGTGGCATTGAAATTATTTGTCAGTTAAGCAAGGGCTATAGCTGAATGGTAGACTATCTTTAAAACAAAAATTAAAAGCTCTAAAATGAAGAAGATAGCAAGCAATCTCATTTAGTGACATTACATTTTGAAACAAGATTTAATGAGATTTCCAGACCTTGAGTAATATATTAACGCATATATTATTATTGTATGTTTCTTTACTTTCAAATGATAATAGTAGTCTCCTAGTACTGAACTAGACAGTTGTTAAGTGATAAGTCTATTATAAATGCTTTTCAGGAAATTCAATTCAGATCTCCATAATTTACAATTATCTCTGTTCCCAGATTCTCACGATTCTACCAATATACAGTATATCCCACAATGTCCAGCTTTCCTCGGATATATTTAGATTGCAGTCCTATACGGATCATATTGAAAGAAAGATTAATTGAACTGAGCCGGATTTATTCCTGAGTAGCCAGCTATGCATTGGACAGCATTTTGATATTTAAATAGTCAATTCTCCCCATCAACTTGGAATTATTGCCTAAATTTAGACTGCTTTACAATTTAATTGCTAAGTGGCTAATCTTATTTGTCTTTATCTTTAAGCTTGGGCTATTTTGAGGGAGAAAATAGATCTTGTCATCAGAGGAAAAAAATCTATCTTCCATTACCTTCCCTTTTTCAGCTAGTAAAAGAAAACAGAGGAATTGATGCTAAAGAATTTTTCCTTCCAATTCTGTACTTCAAAGATCAGAGTTATTCCAGGAACAGTGACTAATCTTGAAATATGTATAATTTTAAAGGTGTTTATAGATGATTTGAAGCATTATAGAACTGCAGAGTTCCAGCAGTTATTATCCTCTGTAGGTGCCTTAAAATTTGCTATTGAAGGAATAACAGGGTGACTTTATTCTTTTGATATGAACATGAAAGAGTTTAAACAGATGGGTATACTTTTTCATGAGAAAAGAATGAATTATTTTGAAAAGACCAATAAAAAGCTCTTCCAAGATTTTAAGGCCTTGTAGAAAAAGAGTAAAAATACTCAAGTTGAACCAATCTGTTTACAGAGATTATATTACAAACAAATATAAATAATGTATGTTTTTTTTGGAAATTCTGTATATGGCACAACTGAATCAGTTTTTGGAACAATTTATTTTTTAAAAAAATGTGTGATCATTTCTACTGTACCTGCATTATAATTTGAAGATAGATTTGAATCCCATATTGCTTGGGATTCTGTTTGAAGCCACTCAGATCAATAATGATTCAGTTCTTCAAAAACAATAGAAATCCTTTCTTACTATAATTCAATTTGGACTTTTGAATTGGAAAGAAGGAAATTTATCTCTTTTTTTTCAAATATGCTCCCTCAAAGTTTGGAAGTAAAACAAAGGGTGACCAAAAAATTCTTGTAGCCACTTTTTTTGGCCTGTTCCTTGAAACAAGCATGAAAAATATCTGATCCAAAAGCTGCTTCATCTATTGATATAAAAAAAAGAACAGAAATAGCAATACATTTTGTTTATATTTGTGCTTATTCAAATTGTTCAGGCACAACTGTATCTTCTAACCTGATGGACATCATTTAGCTAAGAATGTCTGTCAGGAATAGAATAGAATAGAATAGAATAGAATAGAATAGAATAGAATAGAATAGAATAGAACAGAACAGAACAGAACAGAACAGAACAGAACAGAACAGAACAGAACAGAATAGAATAGAATAGAATAGAATAGAATAGAATAGAATAGAATAGAATAGAATAGATCTGGAAGGGACCTTGGAGGTCTTCTAGTCCAGTCCCCCTCTCAAGCAGGAGAACTTATACCATCTCAGACTGCCCAGTCTCTTCTTAAAAACCTCCAGTAATGGAGCACCCACGATTTCTGAAGGCAATCTGTTAATTGTCCTCACTGTTAGGAAGTTTCTCCTTAATTTCAGGTTGCTTCTCTCTTTGATCAGTTTCCAACCATTGTTTCTTGTCCTGCCCTCTGGTGCTTTGGAGAATAATTTGACCCCCTCTTCTTGGTGGCAGCCCCTCAAATACTGGAATACTGCTATCATGTCACCCTTAATTCTTCTTTTCTTTAGACTAGCTAAACCTAAGTCCTGCAGCCGTTCTTCATATGTTTTAGTCTCCAGGTCTTGGATCATCTTAGTTGCTCTTCTCTGAACTTTTTCCATGGTGTCAACATCTTTTTTGTAGTATGGTGACAGAGTTTCTCATCTTATATCAAACAGAATTAAGGCAGGATTATTTTGAATTTCTTTCTCATGCTTTCCACTTTCCTATGATTTTACCTCTCCTAAAGGTTCTTCCATTCCTTCTCCAAAGTTGTCTCTACATTTGAAAGGGCCAATAATAATAAAAAAAAACTTCCAAGATTTTGAGGCCTTGCTGAAAAAAATAAACAGCCAAAACTAACCCACCTTTTTACAGGTCTGTGGAGATTCTCAGTCATTCAGACCATAGTTGTTTCAAAGGTGCTTTTTCAAAAGGCAACTGGACTGTTGTTTTTTTCCCCTTGGTGATGAAGAAGAAAACATTTTGCTTTTCATCCAAGAAGCTTTATCAGTTATGATGGTGGGGTGATCCTCACCATCACGATTGATGAAAAATCTTGGATAAGAAGCTAAATGTTTTCTTCTTCCTCTTCAAGGAAAAACAAAATAACTTCCAGTTGCCTTTTGAAAAAGCACCTTTGTGACATATTTTTACAGTATTTTTAAAAATATATTTACAGTGTGTGTCTTCTGGAAATTCTGCACATGGCACGGCTGATTCAGGGTTGTTTGTTTGTTTGTTTGTTTGTTTGAAAGTATAAGGATTTTTTAAATGTGAGATTGTACTCAAATTTATAATTCTTTTCCAGGCATCAATTTGGCATGGCAGAACTATTGGAAAAGGTGAAGCATTTCCTCCTTCCTTTCTTTCAAAGATAACTAACAGCAGAAAAAGACTTGGTGGGCCATCAAGTCTGCCTTTGAGGGGTTTTGTGTGTGTGTGAGTGTGTGTTTTGCATTGTTTGCTTATTTATTTATTTATTTTTATTTATTTATTTAATTTTTTATTTTTGTTGATACATTTTTCTTTGTTTTTATTTTGAATGATAGATATACATATACAATTCAGTTTGCTGATGATTGACCCACTGCCTCCACTGGAAGTTGGTTTCACTACTCTTTCTGTGAAATGATACTTTCTAACAAAACTTTTGAACTTGCCTCCTGTCAGTTTGAGGTTATTTCCCCGTGTCTTGATTTTTATTTAATATTGAAAATATTGCCTTCTAGAAACTTATTCACATGCTTAATATATTTAAATATCTACATATTTCTATATTGCGAGATTAGGACTTTGTTTTTCCTGTTGGTGATCCCCCTAGTGATGTATCTTCAGGGAAACAAGTGGAAAAATCGAAGCACTACCTTTTTAAAACATGTTTTGCACATATTGTATACATATAAATAAGTGACATAGTTTAGATCCCAAAGCCATGCCTCTACTTGATAGCCCCTGCACCACATATTCAGTTCTTGTTTGTTTTCTCAGACATATTTGTATGCATGTGTGTGTGCACTTCTTAGATTAATTCCCATATTTTGGTCATCAACTGTAGGATGGCGGATGGGTACATTCCAGGGAGAATGTAGGGACAAAAAAAGAGAAGATCTGAGTATAAAATTATTACAGGTGTAACTAAAAAAAATCTATTGATAATAGAAATATTTCAGCATCCTTCTGCATTCCTTTGCAAGCTGCCCCTTGCAGTTGTCTGAACATTGTCTGCCCTAATAAGTTCTGTTTACAACTTGTCCTTGCAGCCCTGAACTTTAAATATCCTGAGCATGTCCAGGTTTAATTTAATTAAACCCATGAAACTTTTCAGTAAAAGCTGCCCTTTTCAATTGAGTAAATTGGGCCAAGCAAAGTCAATAGGGAACAATCACTATGTTTGTGCATTTAAGGGCAGGGTGTTATCAATCAAGATCAAAAGAATGTTGTTTGGCTTTGAGAAAGCTTGAGTCAAATTGGAGAACATTTTTTTTTTACTTCTACAACACTATGCCAATTGTTGATAATGAGGTTCTATCAAAGGTTTTTTTAAAAATCTAAGTAGATAACTTCTACTGATTTGCCCTAAACATTTGTATAAGGGTATGCCACAGGCATCATATAATTAGATTTTTAAGAAGCCAGTGATAAAGTCCTTCATCAAACCTTTCTCAGTAAACCTGACAGGCATGGAATAAAAGGGCAGTCTTTTGTAAATGTAAAGTAATGCACATTGGTGCCAAAATCCTATCTACTCATAGGATCAGAGCTAGCAGTGACTGATCAGAAAAGTGATGTGGAGGAATGGCAAACAGTTCAATGAAAGCTTCAACACAGTGTGAGTGTCCTGTTAAAAATAGGGGCCAATAGCATGTTAGGGTAATGGTATTAAAAACACAAATGCCAATTATCATGATGTCCTTATTGTTATGTCCTGGGACTGCTGAATGACTCAGCAGGCTCAGGAGGTTGCAGAAGGCCCGGGCAAACCACGTGGTTGCCCGGGACCAGACAGGCTGTCTCCAGCTTTGTGCACATGCACAAGGCGGGAGACTAGCCTTACATTGATTGGCTGATGCTGTCCCTTGCAAGGGAGTATAAAAGGCCTTGGCGCCATTTTGTGTTCTGTTCTGTTCGTGATCTCAATAAAGAAGTTGTGTTTGTTACTCCTGCCTCGCCTCGATGTCTTTTCTTTGGAAACAGAACACTTATATAAATCAATGGTGGGACTGCATCTGGAATATTGAATGCAGATCTAGTCACACACCTCAAAAAAGTTCAGAAGAGCAAAAATCATCAAGGGTCTGGAACAGCTTCTGTATGAGGAAAGAGTGCAATATTTGGAAAAGAACTGAGTAAGAGGTGACATGATTGAGGTGTAGAAAATTATGCATGATGTGGATAAAGCAGACAAGGAGAAACTATTTTCCCATTTCCAAACACTAGAACTAAAGGTCACCCATTGGAATTGAATAATTGAACTGAAAAAGAAGAATCTGGACAGGAAATATGTATGTATGCATGCAAAACATAAATTTAACATTGGAATTTGCTACCATGAGATGTGGTGATGGCTACCAGTCTGGCTGGCTTTTAAAAAAAAGTTGGATCAATTCATGGAAAGCATGGAGATCAATGGCTATTAGCCATGATGGAAATGTTGTGGCCTCTGAAGGCCAATTGCAAAGAGATCAGTGGGTTTCCTTTTGCAGTTGGTTGGTTATCATGAGAAGTAACTGCTGGATGGTTTCTGGAGTGGTTCAATCCAGCAGGGCACTCTTATGTTCATATGTCTTCTTAATTAACATAAAGCTACCTGAGATCCCAAAAATGAAATTGCAGGAATCGTTCTCATATGTATATGGTTCAATTTAGTTTCTTGTCCTGGCATACTGTATTGATCAGTACTTAACTTAAATTTGTTGTTTCTTTTTATCATTGTAATATTTTATTCAGTGTGTTTAGAACTGTGAACCTCGCAGACTACTGGGAATTGTGCAGTGTAAAGTGCATAATGCAGGGGGGAGGGGGGAAAATCATAAGAATTATACAAAAGAAAGACAAAAGAAATCCAAGAAAACAAGTTAATGTGTCCTGGACAGATCTACATACAGAGTACTAGTTTGGTTTTGCTTTGAATTCACCTTGAAATTTAAATGAAATTTCAGCAGCAGCTTCCATGGTTATATTTTTAAACTTGTGGACAACGTTAGCTTAAATTTGTAGTGGGAGATCACAGTGGTTATATAAGGAAAAATGGTATTACAAGTAGAGAATTCTACTAAACTGATTTTATTAGGAACGGGAGATAGAATCACATTTATAAATCCCATTATTCTACACAGTATATGAATATTGTAAGGTAATGGTTGTAGGAATTGCTCTTGGGATAATAAATGTAATATAGGAACATCATGAAAACTTTTTCACTGTCTTTAAATTTAATATTCCCATGATTACAAAGGTCATTGAATGTAAAGGCTTAAACAGCAGAAGAGCAGTTTAATGATGAACTGCTTAGGTTGTATCTCAATTAAAAATGAATAAATGGATATTAAAATGTCACTTAAATGCACTAGTTCATTTGCTTCACAACTGACAAAGAACAAATGCCATCCAACCTCACAGGGTTTAAATATTCTAGTGAACTTCTTAACCAGTTTGAATGTCATCAGGAGCAATTGTATCTTTGGACTAAGGAACTTAATGAAAAATATCACACCTGACTGATCCTTCTAATGTATATTTCCAGGTTACCCTCAACTATTACCTCCTACCCCACCCCTCTGTAATTTGTTCGTAGAAGGGAATGAATAACTCAACAATTAGATCATGTTCTCTTCCATCTCTGGCATTTTTGCATTTATTCATTGAAGCCTTCCCCATTCTGTTTTCAAGTTAATAGGATTGAAAAAGTGAATTTTCAGATTTAAAAAAAATACCTTAAAATGTTTTTAAAGTATCATTTATCAAAATACAGTATATACAAATATCTATGTGTCTTCGGATATGTGTTTTTGAGCCTAGTAGTGCTACAGGAATCAGAAAGTGGGAAAATGAATAGATGATACAGTCTTCTCCAATTCTTTTAGTCTTTTCTCGGTCATCCAATTAGTTTTCCAAGCTCTTTTTGGCTCATGGTTTAGTAAGAGTGGCAGCAGTTTTGTACAACTGACAGCCTCTTGTATGGCTATTTGATTAGAATTTAAACAGGTTTCAGTTCCCTCAAATTATTCTTATTATTCTATACATCTGATATACATGTAAGTCTTTGAAATATATTATTGTTTTCTCTTCATAATTGACCTATATTATATATTACCCTAAATCCAAAATACTTGATTGGCCTCTCCTTCCTTCCTTCCTTCCTTCCTTCCTTCCTTCCTTCCTTCCTTCCTTCCTTCCTTCCTTCCTTCCTTCCTTCCTTCCTTCCTTCCTTCCTTCCAATTCTACCTCAGATATGCAAATTGCAGTAGAATATCTATCACATGGCTTTTCCACTCTAGCAAAACATTTCTGTGAAGCTATCCATTCATTCTCATTACTTATACAATTCTGCAATTAATTATACTATATGAGAAGACAATAGTACTTGAGGGAAGAGCAATCACCAAGGAAAGAAACGATCTACCAAAAAGGAAAGGTACCAATGTATAGTATGTAATAAGGTTTATGCTTGAGGCATGATAAACCATACAAGATGAGCATACATAACATAATTTAAAAGCATTCTGTTTAGAATTCACATCTTTTTAATATGTTTTACTTATTTACTGTATTCATCTCCTGCCTTAATTAAAGATAATTAAACTTGTGAATATAAACAGCACTAATTAAAACATAATTATACATATGTGACTCCATAAAGGACCCATGATTCAACAAACATCTTCAGAAAGATCTTTGCAATGTAATGGGTGGAACCCACAATGTTTGTGTCCAAGGTTAAAGATGGTTGAGGATGCCCATTATCTCTCTTATGTCATAATTATTCCTCCTCCTGTTCATTTTCTTCTTCTTTCTTCAGCAACATGCTTCAGGAAAGGCACAACAGAGACAGCTTTTACTGAAGAACTAAATTTTGGTTGAACCATTATGGCTTGAGTGTTATAATAGCCCGGACACTCAGATTGTCACTTCTAATGTTCTTTAATAAGTACGTTTATATGTAGAAGATTCAAACTACATTGAACTACATTAGCTATATTCACACAATACATTAGTGTATAAAATTCATTTATTTATGGGGATGTCATTCAATACACTAAACTATTATCTAAATTATTATATATTATCTAATTAAATAGGCTAGATTCCCATAATGCCTCAGATTACTAAAATGATATTGAACTTTAATACTAACCAAAATTTACATGTGCAAATAAATGATCTACAACTTTATTTAACCTGGATTATGATGAAATAAATTAACTTCCATTAAAACAATGGAAAATTGTAGAATCACTATTACTGTAACATTTAATTTGTAAATTTGAAGATACATGCAGTTACTACTGATAATTTTTCTTACAAAAGCAACCTACTGTGAGCCTACTTAGTTAAATTTAGAAATTTTGTCTGTGGATTTAAAAAAACAAAAAAAAAACAAAATCTGGTTATATTAATTACCCAAAATAAGAGTGCACTAAAACCTAAAAAAAAACATATATAATAATCCAAATGTGGGTCTATAAAGTAACTTATACAAAAACAAATTTCCATCTTTATATGAGTATAATAAATAATATCCGTTTTCTTTTATTATATAATTAGTTATAAATTCAACAATTGGAACCTTTTAATGATTTGCACTTTATTTTAAATCCTGTGCATCGATGATAATAATTTATGCCAGAGGTTCAGTGGTACTGGACAAGGAGCCAAATGAAGTGTCCCTTTCCTATAAACAATTTGGTGAGGTGTAATTTACAGAAAACCATGCAGGACTGATCATTGCTCGAGGCAACAAGGACCACACTTGTATTACAAACCAAGTCCAATGAGAACAAGACCAGTTCTGGTAAGTACAATATCCAGAATTAGAAATAAAAGAACAGAGGCTGGCAGGTAAATAAATTATACACAAAAGTAGAATTGGAAAAACTACAAAAATCTACCCAAGGCAAAGAAAACCTTACAAGAAATAGCTGAGACTCTAAACGTTGGCAGTAGAAAAAGTCAGCATAGCTATTGAATCTTTTTCATTCCCAAACTAGGCATCATCTCCTCTGCCTTCTATTCAGAAAGAACAAAGCCCTCTAACTAAAAAACAAAAATTGGAACAAAGGATAATTGAGCATCTAGAATAGTAAAAAATGAGACTGCTTATATTTAAGCTTGTTACAAAGAAACAGCACAAGTATTAAAAGATGCCAATACTGTAATATCAAATATAAGCAACAGAAAGAAAAAAATGAAATGTTTTGTTGCAAGAAACAAAACAACTATTATACACCATAGCTGCAGTTGTAACTGAGTACGTTGGATGCAAATTTGACAAACAAATAAAAAGCAAAGAGCACACTACCAAAATAAAGGTATAAGATCAGCAATCTAGGATCAGATGCAAGCCAGCAAAAACAATTGAGAGTAAAGAGGTTGAAGAACAAGGCCAAAGAATACCTCAACAAGAAAAATCAAGGAAGCACTGGAAATAATAAAGCAACAAATAACACCTACCACCAAGACAGATGCAGATATGAAGCTCAAATTGCATTCTATAGGCAAAATCTCCATTTTCAGTTGATCAGAAACTGAGAGACTACAGTGAATCAGCCAGCATCTGACAAGAAGAAGCAGTGCAGTTCTGGGCATATCTATGGGACAATCTAAAGAAATGCAACAATAATGCAACGTGGTTGAAGGAGTTGGATAAGAATATAAAAGAAGCTGAAATGAAATAACTTATAATAAGAGACGAGAAGAGCAGGAGACTCTATACCGTTTGTCTGAGATGGTGTAGGGTCTCCTGTTCAAGCAGGGGGTTGGACTGCTCAGGCAGTGGGTTGGATTAGAAGGCCTCCCAGGTGCCTTCCAACTCTATTATTCTATGTTCCATGTTCTAAGAAATGATAATAATAATAATAATAATAATAATAAAGTTGGAAGGGACCTTGGAGGTCATTGAGTCCAACCCCCTGCTCAGGCAGGAAACCCTATACCATTTCGGACAAATGGCTGTCCAGTCTCTTCTTAAAAACTTCCAGTGTTGGAGCATTCACCGCTTCTGGAGGCAGGTTGTTCCACTGGTTAATTGTTCTAACCGTCAGGAAGTTTCTCCTCAGTTCCAGGTTGCTTCTCTCCTTGACTAGTTTCCATCCATTATTTCTTGTCCTGCCCTCAGGCGCCTTGGAGAATAGCTTGACTCCCTCTTCTTTGTGGCAACCCCTGAGATATTGGAATACTGCTATCATGTCACCCCCTAGTCCTTCTTTTCATTAAACTAGACATACCCAATTCCAGCAAACGTTCCTGATGGAGAAAAGGGCAAAGAAAATCAAAGAAAACAAATTGGTCAGCATTGGTCAACTGCATGAGTGTTGTTTGAAATATCTGACTGGTCTGAACCTGCTTATTGCTAAGCAGTTTAACAACATCTGCAAGGCAATAAAATTGAAGATTGGTTAATATCTGGTAAAACCTACCTGATAATGAAAGATTCAGCCAAAGGGGCAGCACCAGGCAGCCAATTTACCTGCTGACCAGCAATTTTCAAGTTACTAACTGATGCTGTAGCTACTGCTGTTGAACAGCAACTAATTGAAAACAAGTTCTTTCCATTTTAGCAGAAAGAAAACTGCCCAAGCAGCAGAAGAACAAAATATCAACTAATCCTAAATCTAACCCACACTCTGACCTAACCAATCCTTGTGTGGGAAGTCAGCCCCTCAGAGAAGGAAATATTAAAAGGGCAGAAAAATATATTTCCTCCAAGGATCTTGAAGAGGCAGGAAAGCATGCCCAGTTTTCTTAATAGCCCCAAGTCTGCCTCCCCCAAGCAGAAACCAACTCTATAGAAATGCAGATGCAGACCATTCAGGAAAGTTGGAGCTAGAAGATTAAGAAGACAAAGACCTAAAATCTGCATACCTCACCCAAACTCTAAGAGTCATTAGCCCAGCCCCAGGGAAGCAGGATATGACCTTTGGGACATAATAGGATTAAACCACAGATACCAAGGCTCAGAAAAGCACACTCAGACTCAGTTCAAAGTTCATGCCACAGGAACAGGAAACAACTCAAAACAAAAGGCTTCAGAGGCTATAAAAACCCACTCCCTACATGTGTTCCCTCTCTTTTTCTGACAGAGCCATCTTTCTGTCTGGCTCTCCTCTCCAATAAACTACAACCTTCTTCCCAAAGCAGTTGCCATGTTTATTCCCAGCTTGGATGAACCAGGATGAAGACTTTTCTTCCAACACTTGTAACATCCAAGATTACTGTTAAAACAGTTCTTAAGGTACAGCAGTACTGCATTAACAGTGCTTTTATATTAACTTCCTTTGATGTTGTTTAGTGTATGTAATTTTATTGTATAATTGAATGTGGCTTGCTCCTTTTGACCTTTCTGTCATTTACAATGATTTATTACTCTTTCTTCATACATCTATACTTTCTGATCTTTTTAATCATTCTGTTTTTAATTTATAGAAAGAGAGTCAACCCTTTCTGAGGTATAAAAAACTAAACAGGGTTGAACCTGTTTAGTATTGACCATTTAAGTGTTCCATGGCTGCTGTAATCTTAAAAACAAAAAGAGAAATGAATAAATGCAGACAAACAGACAGAGAAAGAGAAGGCAATGCCATATCCCTTCTGTAAAGTTGCTAGGAAAACTGAATAATGGGTCCCTGCAGTCACCAAGAGTCAGGCTTCATTCATTATCTTTACATGTAGGTAGTAAATCCGGTGTTTTGAGTATTTGAGATTTGATTATGCTAGAGGAATGAGCCTGTTTCCTTCTATGCGACTCAGAAAATTGATAGCTGGAGCTTTCCTTCCTGAGCAGAAGATAAATATAGAGACTTCTCATCCAATAAATACTTGTCTGCCAGCCTGAAAGAAGTTAATCATTAATTGTGCACCAAAGGAAAAATCCAAACCATAGAAAAAGAAGGAAAGAACAGAGGAAAGAACTGAGGAGAAGAAAGGAAAGGAAAGGAAAGGAAAGGAAAGGAAAGGAAAGGAAAGGAAAGGAAAGGAAGAAGGGTTGAAGAAGGGAAGGGGAAGGGGAAGGGGAGAGAAGAGAAGAGAAGGGAAGGGAAGGGAAGAGAAGAGAAGAGAAGAGAAGAGAAGAGAAGAGAAGAGAAGAGAAGAGAAGAGAAGAGAAGGGAAGGGAAGGGAAGGGAAGGGAAGGGAAGGGAAGGGAAGGGAAGGGAAACATAAGTTATTCAACTGTTTCTATAGTGGCTTGATCAGATCTTTGACACAGTTATACCATGACAGATAGTATAACATGACAGAATGTCAGAAGAGGGAGGCAAGCTAGACATTCTTTCAAATGGGTGTACAGATCATGTCCAGCAAGCCAGGGTTCTAAATCACTCTTGTTTTACACCTCAACTCAATCAATTACAACAGAAAGATGCTGAACCATAGTGTGATGTCAAGTTCCCAATGACAAGATCATAGATCAATGTTGGGCTTTGTTTAGTATTGTACAGCACTTAAGGTCCCTATGGGGTTGTTTTTAACATTGCTGATTATGAGTTGTTTGGGATAAGAAAAGAAAAAAAAGTTCAAATCACAAACACATTAAATAACCTAAAAGAAACAGATTTGCCCAAAATTCCTGACTTGTGGGGTTTGAAAAGATGCTACCAGGTAATTCCTTATAACAAGCTGCAATAATGTTTAAGAAAGAAACAAAAATGTGTGGGTATCCCTTAACTACTTTGCCTTTAAAAAATTATACAGGGATTTTTTTAAAGTGCCCAATTTAAATTAAGCAGCTATTAAGGCCTAATAAATATACATTGTACATGTTCCAAACTTCAGCAGCTGACTATGTAAAATATACTAATAATAAATCTTGGTCAGAAAAAAATATCCCTGATCCAGTTTCAAATATGTGAACTGAAAATGGAAGGCTGCAAGAGACTGCTCAGCAAAAGAATTGTATGTGTCAGCATGCAGTAGTTTCTCTGGAGCGTTCTTTTCAATTCCCATGCAGAAAAGGCCACATCATATGATACCTGATTATAGCCAGCTGAGTCCAGTCCAGGGTCTGTGTCAAAAGATTGGAACTTGCTAAATAAAATCCTAGAAGGTTTTGAATGTTTTCTGTTGACTCAAATTGAGTAACGTCGATGCTGCTTTCAATTCCAGGAGCCAAATTTCACTTGCTGCTGCTCTAGCAGGTCTGAAATGGTGTGAAACATAAATAGGAATGGAATAGGATTTGTTTATTTGTCTTGGTTGTGGTTTTTTTAATCCAATTGTAATTTCAAAACCTAGTTATCTACTGCTATTAATCATTTTGCAACTTAAAATTATATATGAATATTGTTCGAAAATAATCCTTTATTTGGCAAACATTATACACAAAAATGCTGTCCAATATGCTCCATAGCATGGGAGGATCTAATGCTAATACACAAAAATGTGTGTATTTGGTGACATCATAAGGCAAGGTGGTTTTTTTTAAAAAAGTAGGAATGAAAGAGCGGAATAAATTTAAGATAGGGAAATTAAGGCAAGTTGAATGTGACAATTTCCTAGGCCTATTTGAAACGTGATAGAAAAAAACCTTCTTTGGATGCATTCCAGTTGTAATACTATTTCCACAGCAAGTTCACTTGGCCACCTTGCATTTTTGCTGCTGCTAATGAAAATGATTCTTTTTAAAGCACGGTTTTATTAACCCTGAGTCTGCACTGGTCTTGGAGATTTTACTAGGTGGTGTGTGTGTGTGTGTGTGTGTGTGTGTGATTTTGAGCCAATCACTCTCTGCCAGCTCAACTCACCTCACAGGTTTGTTTGGGGAAATCAGGGAGAGAAAAGGGTATTAGGTGTGTTTATCATAAAAATGATAAAGATGGGATGTATATAAATAATAATGATAACACAAACTGACTACAAAGACAGGCGCGACACAGTAGAAACAGTGGTATTTGGAAGATCTGCAAGAAATACCATTTGCCTGCAAGGAAGACCTGGTGCGACCATAAAATAGAGAAAATCATAGAAAATGAAGAAGCTAAAGTGCTCTGTGACTTTAGAATTCAAACAGACAGGCACCTAATGCACAGCCTGCCAGACTTAACAATTGCCAATAAAAAAAGACAAAAAAGATTGCTAGGAGTGCTTGGAGAGTGACAGTGCTTTGAGAGAGCAGAACACACACACACACACAAAAGAACTGGAGAAGATAACGAACTACAAAGACCTGCAAATAGAAATAGAGCAACTGTGGCAAAGGACAGCAAAGGTAATACAAATAGTTATAGGCACTTTCGGTTCAGTTCCAAAACAACTGGAGCACCACTTGAACGTTGTTAACATTGACAAATTCACCATCAGTCAATTGCAAAAGGTAACTCGGAATAGCTTACATCCTGCAACAATACCTCTAACATCACATAAAATAGTAACATCTACCTGCCCATGTCGGTAGGTGGATTGGTAGGTGGATATACAATTTATAATAAAAGCATGCACAAAAATAAGTGAAATGCCCATTTTCAGTTTCTGAGTGAATACACTGTGTACATAAATTAGGCCTATGTATTTTATCATTTTATATCGAAAGAAATTTGTTAGATTCTTTTCCCTCATTATATAACATTATATAGATGCACTTGTTTCATTTTTAGAATACAAATTGTCTCAAAAGAAAACTAAGGATTCTTCAACAAATCATACAATGCTATCTATTTCGGAATGAGTTCATGAAATCAAAATCATTACAGATGTGTGAATGGTAATTAAAACAAATACATTTCATATATCAAAACTAACTCTTTGGAAATAGTATGAGTTCTGCATTCTTGACACACATTGAAACTTCAAGCTAAGGAAACACAGTATACATCATTTGTCTTTTTTATGAGTACTCTATGGAAAAGTTCCTCTAGGAAATACAGTGTATTAATTAAATTATAGATAACATTAGGTAATTAATATTGAATCAATTTAAAAACACGAATAAGTGTTTAAAAATCTTTTGTTTGAGTAAAAATAATTCCATTAGTAAGGCAACATGTCCTAGGGGAAAACAAACAATATTAAATTAGTTTAGGTTTTAACTTAATAGTTACATTTGAAGGGTGTTTTAAATGAGAAATTGCCCTACATTTTTTAATTTTAATAGAGTAGTATGTTCCTAGTCTTTGTTCCATCCAAAGTAAAATTCTCATGTTTATTATTGGTTTGAATATATTAATGCCTGTACTTGAAGGATGTAATTTGATTTAAAGAAAAAGAATGGAATCCCTATCTTCTCCAATATGACCTAGCTGTGCTCCCCAAATGACATTTACCCTATTCATGCATGCTAAAGAACTTGTGAAAGCTTGCAATATTGATTCATTGTGCTGTTAGAAGGAGTGGGAGACAGAGGGAATTAATTCCATGGGAGGATTAATAAAATGGCTAATGTAAAAATGTCCTTACATAAAACTTAGCATAATTATACTTGAAATATTGTGTACAGTTTTGATCACTACACCTCCAAAAAGGTTTTGTAGAGTTGGAAATAGCGTGAACATGGAAACAAAATGAATGCAGATCTATTGCATGGAAATGGAGAAGATTCTAATGTTTGGGGAAAAATCATAACAGCGGCTGGCTGATGATCTAAAACAAATATTATTACTGAGGACATAGGTAGTTTCTGACAATCAATCTGGCAAAATTATGTGTTTCGGGTTATAAAGAGTTGAATGACTGAACAATGATCAGGAAAATGGATTTTTATTTTATTTTTTTTACCCAAAGGTGCTTTTTAAAAGGCAACTGGACTTTCTTGGGTTTTTTTCCTTGAAAATGTTTCGCTTCTCACCCAAGAAGCTTTTTTAGTTCTTGGACGGAAGGATGTATATTCCTTAGCAGTCATCCGGTCATCTGGAAAATAGTCTGGCTTTCCTGGACTGTGCAGCACACAGAAGCCTCAACATGTAAGTATTCAGAAAACCCACACACCTAGACCAATATTTACATTTTGATTCTCACCACCTACTGGAGTACAAAATTGGAGTGATCAGAACACTACACCACTGGGCTGAAAATTTGCCTACCAGCAAAGAGAGAAAAGAAAAAGAACTAAAATGTATCAAAGAAGCCCTCAGAACTTATGGCAACAGCTCCTCCATAACGGACAAAGAAGAGAACAACAAACAAAGCAGCATTGTCATTCCATACATTCCAGGAATATCTGAAAAGCTCAGGAGGATTTTCAACCAACACGACATATGTGCAAACTTTAAATCCAAGAATACATTAAGGCAGAAGCTTGTCCACCCCAAGGATAAACATCCAGACACAAACTGAGCAATGTGGTATATGTGGTGCAATGCAGTGAGACATATGCCATTCTGTACATTGGTGAAACAAAGCAACCCCTTCAAAAACACATGGCACAACACAGGAAAAACAACCCATCAGGACAAGATTCAGCTGTCTATCTACATCTGAAAGACAAATGTCCATATTCTGGACAAAGAGGTCCACTGGTTTGAAAGAAGGGTCAAAGAGGCCATTTATTTTTAAATTGAACAGATCTCTCTCAACAGAGGGGAGAGATATGACATTATCTATCATCTGTCTACAACACAATCCTTTCAGCAATCTCAAGAACATTTCATACGCATTTGAACTCAGGTGACTCTGAGGATACAGATAAATCCCCAAGTGGCCTCAATGACTCTCAGAGAGATAATGACACCCCCCTCTCAGAGTACTAATGACCAGATGACTGCTAAGGATATAAATCTTTCCATTTCCCAACTTTCAGGTAAAACTGAAGAAGCTTCTTGGATGAGAAGTGAAACATTTTCAAGGAAGTCCAGTTCCTTTTGAAAAGCACCTTTGGGATAACCACGACCTGGATGGTTGAGAATCTTCATAGATTTTTTTTTTTATCTTATCTTAGAGAAAGGATGGATAAAGAACATGAGAGATAAGAGAGAGAGACAGAGAAGGAGAGGGAGATGAGAGGGAGAAGGAGAGAGAGGGGGGGAATTATGTAGTTGTTAAGTAAATCCAGCTTCCCTCATTGACTTGGCTTGTCAGAAGTCAGCTGGGAAGGTTGCAAATGGCGATCACATGATCCTGGGATGCTGCAACCATTGTGGCCAAGCTCCCAAATTTTGATCATATGACCTTAGAAATGCTGTTAGTTGTAAGTTTGTTGTAAGTTTCAGTGCTGTTCAGGTCACTAAACGAATGGTTCTAAATTGACCACTACCTGCATTCAGTTGAATATTTTGTCTTATAGTTCAGTCCACCATGGATTTCAAATAATGTTTTTTCCCTTTTGTTATAAATGTTTATTAAACAACGTACAAGTCTCAAGGCATTTAAACTATCAGGATTTTGAAGTATTCATACTTTTGTTCCCCAAATCCCATTTTACAAAGTCATTCTGTTCCCAGATCTGCAGCTATAAAATTGTAATTGTAGATTGCTTCAATGAAAACACACACAGGGAAATATTTATTAGATCCCTGAACTTTTTGGCATAATATTAAACTGTTGTGAAGTTTACATGAGAAGTATTTATTAAGAAAGGCATTATGATGAATTTCAATATAAGTAAATGTACCTTGCAAATTTCAAAGGTATCAATCTGTACAAGGAGTCTTCTGCATATTCATGATGTAATATTTCATACTTCATGAATTCTAATAGTGATGCATTCCATCATTTTGTGTAAAATATTCCATGTTTTACCAATGATACTTTCCTTTATGATTTTCTCAGTTCCTCATTCCTTGCTACAATGATTAAACGAAACACCCTAGGATAGTTTTAAATTTTTACAAGTTTGAGCAAACTCTAGCTGAGATAATAGATGTTGATTATGGAAATTATTTGTTTCCAAGGAGTTCAAAAGTGCTATCATTTCAAATACATCCTGAGAGAAAATATTTTCAGAACCCCATTTTTCCTTACAGGACTGCATTAACAGAAATTAAAAACAAAATATCCAAATTTGGTGACATTAATTTTGGATGGATGGATGGATGGTGACAGCTGCGAGGACTGTACTTGCCAAACACTGGGAGAAAAAAGAGATGCCGACTGTTTAAGAATGGATTTTGAAATTGACTGAATTGGCAGAGATGGCGAAATTAACTGCTTTGAGAGAGAGAGAGAGAAAGAGAGAGAGAGAGAGAGAGAGAGAGAGAGAGAGAGAGAGAGAGAGAGAGAGAGAGAATTTATTGTTCTTTCTTTTCTTTCAGCACCTAGCCAGGGTAGATCCTACACGTTAAATGTTAAATTTATTTACCACTTTTTCTTCTTTTTTTGTATACTTTTTTTTCTTTTTTGTTGCTGGGGTTGAATGTATGCTTTTGTTTTGTTTCATTTTGTTTGTTTTATTGTTTTGTATTTTATTTTCCATGATAAAACAATACATTTTTAAACAAAAGAAATCTTCCAAGATAATCAATACAATGGCCAACATGAGAATAAAAAAGCCTAATATTTAAATCCTGAACAATAGACCTCTATATAGGCCTTGATATCTGTATAGTGGAGTTAGCAAATCTTTTGTATAAATGATTTCTTTTTCCTGTCTGCAATTAAAAAACCCAAATCTTTGCTTTAAAAAAAAATAAAGAAAGAAAGAAATTAGAAACAAAATATCCAAAATTGGTAACTTTATTTTTAGATGGATGGATAGATGGATAGGAGAGCTTAGATGAAAGCAGGCAGGCAGGCAGGCAGGCAGCCAGCCAATCAGGCTCCTATTTTTCTTTTGCTTTAATAAGTTAGATACAACCTGCCAAATCCCCAAAAGGTACCCCCTGTTCCCCATAGAATGGAATATTTTAGCTACCACAAGACCACTTCACCATTTGTTGCCTGCTCTGCCTTAAGATTTAGAATACTAGAAATTCTTCTAGGGAAGGCATATCTTCATTTTGTATAATGGTATTCACTAGCCTAAGCATTTGGCTGCGGCCCTCAGGATATGCAGAAATTTTAAGCCTTTTAAAATTTAAATGCCATTTTAAATTCCCACTTAAAGCTACTAAACCAATCCAACCTTCAAAGGAAAAACTTAAATGATCGTGTAATTGATATATAAGGGCTTGATTATCTTCAATATGTTGTTGTTTAGTCGCTAAGTTGTGTCTGACACATAGCACCCCAGGCTCCCCTGTCCTCCAATGTTTCCCAAATTTGTCGAAAACTCAGGTTCATTGTGTCAATAACACTATCTAACCATCACTATGAAGAACATTAAAAAAACATTTGAGGTTAATAGATATCTTTAGAAGCACTCAATATTTGCCCCCTTTTTTTTATCATGGAAATTGATCTATGGACTGTTCAGGAGCCACTATTCAAATATTTAATTACTGGTTAAAGATTCTGTATCATCCAAGTGACAATGATATTTAAAATTATGTTTTCTTGAGGCAATGGGAAAACCTTTATACAGAGTATTTGGCTCCTCATGAGTGCCAGTATGAGTTTTTTCTTGGAATACTTTTCTTCCCTGGAACTGCCTTGTTCTAAACACTTTAAGCTCAAGAGCCCTTTATGTAGCTAGATTTTAATATGATTGCAAATAAATGCTTGGCCTCCATATAAATAGATTATGCATGAAACTGTATGTGGGCTTTACCATCAATTCAAGTTCCATTCTTCTCTTAGAAGAGCATTAATAAAAGTGAGAACATAGCAAATGAAAAGTGTACTTCTAGGGAGGTATTTTAAGAAAACTTTTTACAATATTAGGCACTTTGAAATGAAACAGATGAAAAGCTTTTACATTATGATTTAATATCTTGTTATATGCTTCTCTTGTATGGAGTTTCTGCCTTTTTGGTGAGCTGTTCTGCACAGCTCC
Source organism: Azemiops feae (assembly GCA_023970755.1). Lineage (NCBI taxonomy): Eukaryota > Metazoa > Chordata > Lepidosauria > Squamata > Viperidae > Azemiops > Azemiops feae. Next base: position 717,640 of record JALGBA010000369.1, read on the forward strand.
TTTGATCCACCTCTGAAGAGGCCCATATTTCAAGGACTTGTCATCAATGAATCCTCCACTGAAGCATAGTAGCTTGCTTCCTAGGCAGACTACAGTCTATTCAAAGTAATGTAACAAAAGAGTGTTTTTCACAGAAAAAAAAATCCAATATGATATGATATCTTGCATGGAGGATTGGATCTTGGAGACTGGTGATTTGTTTGGCTCCAATTGGCCAGCTACTGACTGCCACCTTCAACCCATCTATGAGGGTCTGTATCTCTATGTCCTATTATGTCTTGTTTTCTGGAGAGATACAATCTCACCCTGGAAGATTTCATAATTGATAAATATTGAGCTTGTGAAAAATCTTCCACAATATCAAATTTTCCATGGAAGAAACAGTTGGAAGAATATTCCACTAGAATCCATGAACAGGGGCCAAAGAAATAGAGTTGATTTAATAATTACAGCACAGTTGTATTTAGGTGTATTCAGACAGGTAAGATTGGTGTCAGCCATTCAAAGGTTGTCCAGATCAGGAAATCAAAGTTATGAATGCTAGTACTAATTTCAGTATAAATTTATAGGAACAGAATTTTGCAAACTGCATGTGCTTCTCCCCCCTCCATAAGGAAACTATGGACTATTCAGTCTGAGATGTTTTCTCAACTTCCTGCTTTGGACTCAGATTTCTCTTATCTGACCATTCTCTTGGTTGCAGCTCTTCTTCCTGTTCCTCAAAGTTATTGTTACAACCCATTACACTCTGGCCCAGTTCCAACATGCTTGGGACACCTGCTTTTGGTTCATATATTCTCTCTTGATTCCTTCCCATTTGCAGCAGCAGCAGCAAGCTGTTATTCCGGCATGATGGTAGCATTGATACAGGGATCATTTAGGGCTGGGGAGAACTGATTTTAAACAATATTTCCTCCTCTTTCATGAATGGAGGAAAGTATGTGATATATCGATGCAAGCTAGCTACAATATATCGATGCAAGCTAGGCAGCTCATCTATTGCTTTATCATTATTTGAAGCAGTTGCTCTAAGGGACAGAAAAGCATGGAAAATGATCATATGACCGTAGTTTATTTAATTTTAGATTGATACATTGTATGTATCTTATTGCTGCTATAAGAGCCAGTTTGGTGTAGTAGTTAAGGAATTAGGCTAGAAACTAGGAGACCGTGAATTCTACTCATACCTTGGGCACTAAACCAACTGGATGAGCTTGTGATAGTTATTATCTCAGCTTGAGGTAAGAGGGAAATGGCAAAACACTACTGAAAAACATTACCAAAAAATTATAGGGATATAGCCAGACAGTAATCAAGGGTCAACCTTGGATTATAAACTCTTACTTGATAAACATTTTCTACTATAAAGACCACCTATAAAACATGAAACAGATGTCCCATACCCAGCTAAAAATGACATTTTTTTAACATTTGATTCTAAAGTCTTCAACTTAACATAATATCAAGAAAATATGGATGAAGATCAGGAAAAAATCTTTTCCATGTTGAAATCAATATACAAAACCATCCTTTCAGCTTGTGACAAAATAAGAAATAACACAAAGGAACAATGTACTAGCTTAAATATACAAACCCAGATCTTGACTACAAGCAAAGAACTAACAACGCAGAAAACAAAAGGAAAATTGGAACAACTAAACACTAAGACAGAGAACCCAACTGACCAACAGATCCAGCCAACTGAAAAATAAGAAAAGGAAGGGAGTGACAACATTGAAAATGGAAAAGACTTTTTACAAATTAAGAAATCAGAATATATTTGAGGAAAAAGAAGAAGAACAGATTGAATGGAAGATAAACCTATCAGGACAATTGTGGGAAATTGGAGTAATAGGGAGGCGATTTAATGAATACCAATGGGCTCGTCCTTCCCAAATAACTTCAACCAAATGGTCTTTCTTATTCCAAATAATATATATAAAAATAGAGGGAGAACTATTTGATGATTCAAAGGCACTGACATGGAAGATTAGCTGGCAAAGGAAGAAAGCCAGAGCAAGGCTGAAGAAAATAATGGTTTTGACTTATTAGAGGGGATATTATATTATTAATTAGATGGTTGAATATGGTGGAAAATAGGTAACTTTTGAAAATAGAGTAACATTATAATTAAATAGGTAAGATGTATAGTTAGACTATTAGACTTTGGTATGAAAAGGGAAAAAGGGAGAAGTTGAGATAAGGGAAACTTTGGTCACCTAAATATAAAATACTTGGAAATCATAAATAATAGTGTTAATTGGAATATTGATGAGAAATTAAAGCCTGGAAAAAAAGCAATAACAGAACATTGATTGTATACAAGGATTAAGTGCAAACGCAATTAAGATATATATAATCTAAAAATTATTGATAACTGTAACAAAGATTTTTTTATTTAGTTGATAATAATAAGAATTGTACTAGCCCAATATGAGATAGTAGATATTAATGGAAAAGAAAGGAAATATTTGATATTGTAATATGAGATTTATACTAAAGACTTATGTACGCTATTGAACTATTGATCAACCCAGTCATCATGTTGCTTTTTAAATAATTGTAAAATGAGAAAATCAATAAAATATTACATTGGTACACAAATATTATATTGGTACTCAAAGGTACACATATAAGGTGCTATAGGATTGTCTCTTATTTTAAGATTTGTGATCTATACTCAAAACAATATTTTTATAGTTACTAGATAGTAGGATATGAATAGAAATATCGCATTCAAAAAATGCAAGATTAAAGGAATCAATAAATAGATATGACTATAGAAAATGAGACAAATATGCATATAATTTCAAGCTAGTGTACTTCAGCCTCATTCAGTTAAAGGAAAAACAATAATTATTGTATATGATGTTTTCCCAAAATCAAAACACAACAGGAGCTTTCATGCAGAAAAGCTGTGTTTCCCCTAAAGGAAATGCATATAGTGAAACAGAGAGAGAGAGAGAGCAAATGAAGCAGAATTTCATAAATGATTTATGAATGCAGAAATGATTTCACCGAACTATGACTAAATATGGAACCTTCTATGACATGTTAATATTTTCTCAATTTCATATGGTAGGAAATGAGCAAAGATAATAAAGAGGGACACAGTAGAATTTACAAGGTGATTTACACTTAATCAGGTGAAATTGGAATTCTTTGGTAATATCCCATCTTCCTTTTTAGAAAACATGCCATTGGGCTTTCTCTAAAAGCTGTTTTCACTAGAAGCAGGATTTTCTTTCATCCAAGAAACAAATAGAAAACAACCTGTTTGAATTGTAAGAATATAACTACTAGGGAAAGGTTTTGAAATTTGGAATTGCAGATGTTTAGGAGCCATATCCGATTTGGATCCTACAGAATTGCAACTATTGAAAAAAAATGTATGTTCAAAAATATACGTTCAAAGTTGATTTTTTTTTATGTCTCTTGGTATTTTGAGATGTATTTGCAATGGTAACATTCAGTATGATGAACATGTGCTTCTTGAATCTTTCTTTTGTAAATTATGCAGATTGAGCCTTACTTCTGGGAACTTCATGGACATACTGTACTGCATAAGTGTCTTTGTGACAATATGGAATCAGTTTTTTATTGTTGCCTTTGTTTTGTTTTTTGTTTTGTTTTGTTTTGTTTCCAGAATATATCTTTGTTACTTTGTGGTGGTCTCTCTTATCCATGTTATAATCTGCTCAAAATCTGCTTAATCTTTTGAAGTTAGCAGTGTTTTATATATAGTAAAATGCTCTTCATTCCAAGGTGTAGTTCTTTAAAAGATACTTAAGGATGCCAAGATATTAGTTCTTTCATCTTGGTAAGATAAATGCATGGCCTAGTTACCCAGTGGATTGAAGGCCTAATATTACCCCCATCCTAGAAAAGAATTGCCTATAAATAAAGATTATTCATGGACAATTGCAATGGATTGCAATTATCCTTTACTGAAAGTGTTATGCAAAGAAGTCAGATATACATATGCATGAGAAGTCCTTATATAAATACGGTTTATCTTGATGTAATTACATTGTCTCTTTTGATATTTCTGTCTCTTTTTTCCTTTCTGTTTCATTGAATACTGTATATAAATAAAAGTGAGAAAATGTATTTACAGGTAGGTATAGAAATATAGAGCTGATTACAATTTCTCCTACAGAACAAACAGACTTTCGGAGATTCATTATAAATCACTGACTAAACTGGAATGTTACAGGGTGAGTTTATTTCCTCCCAAGGCAATGAGAAAATTTAGGCTGAATATTCTGTTCCCATAAAGAATCTGAGATGTACAATGATAAAACATAGAATAACAGAGTTGGAAGGGATCTTTGAGGTCATCTAATCCAACTCCCTGCATAAGCAGGACAGTCTATACCATTTCAGGCAAGTGGCCGTCCTGTTTCTTCTTGAAAGCCTCCAATGATGAGGAACCCACAACTTCTGAAGGCAAGCCATTCTACCGGTTGATTGTTCTCACAATTAGGAAATTTCTCCCTAGTTCTAGGTTGCTTGTCTCCTTGATTAGTTTCCATCCATTCATTCTTGTCTTGCTTTCTGATGCTTTGGAAAATAGTTTCCCCTCTCATCTTTCTGACAGCTCCTCAAATATTGGAACCCTGCTATCATATCTCTTCTAGTCCTTCTTTTTACTAGACTAGAAATACCCAATTCCTGCAACCATTCTTCATAAATCTTAGTCTCCAACCCCCTAATCAGCTTTGTTGCTCTTTCCTGCAGTCTTTCCAGAATTTCAACATCTTTTTTGTAATGTGGTGACCAAAATTGGATGTAGTATTCCAAATGTGGTCTTACTAAGGTTTTATAAAGTGGTACTAATACTTCACTGATCTTGACTTTTTCCCTCTATTAATGCAGCCTATGATTGCATTGACTTTTTTGGCTGCTGCCCCACACTTTTGGCTCATATTTAAGTGATTGTCCATTTTGACTCAAAGATCCCTCTCACAGTTGCTGACACTAAGCGAAGTTTGATCTAGTCTGTGTACAGTTGGTTTTTCTTGCCTAAGTGTAAAACCTTGCTTTTCACTCTATTTCACCGTATTCATAAGAAATCATGCCATGATCATGTAGAAATGCCTCAGTTAAGCAAGTTGTCTTAAAAAAAGGAAAGGGGAAATTAGTAAATCCTCTGGCATGTGAATATCAATCTGTAGTGTCTATCTCACCATTATGTACCAACCAGTATCTTTAGAAAGACCTGTAAAAATAGAGTGACTGATCTAAGTCAATATCACTGCCAAGGAATAAAGTTAAAGATTTTGAAAAGCCTATAAAAGCTTATAATCTAACATTCAAGACAGGGTAAGCAATAGGAGGAAAATGTTATGATACTATGGTGGTTTTTTTTATTGTAATTGTTCTGTTCGCAACACAGACATAAAGACGAGGCAGTTGATGCAAAAAAGATGTTCTTTATTTGGTACTTGCACTGAACAGAAGCAAGCGAGGGAATGGCAACATGCCCTTTTATACTTCCCCTGCAAGGGGAGGCTCAACCAATAAATGCAGACCATTCTCCCGCCTCGCGCATGCGCACGAGGCTGGAGACAGCCTGACTGGGTCCCGGGCAACTTATGGGCTGCCCGGGTCTATGTAACCGGTCCCGGGCAAACATGTGGTCTGCCCGGGTCTCTGCAGTTACCCTGCAGGTTGCCTGTGCCTTGCTGATTGACTCAGCAAGGCTCAGGACACAACACCCCTCCCCCCTAGGCTGGGACAAGGCCGTCCTGAGCTATATCAGTACCATGTAACATTTAATCCAATGGCTGTTCCCCGTACCCCTTTGTAACCTGGCTGTTCCCCGTTCCCCGTACCCCGTACCCCTTTGTAACCTGGTTCCCCGTGGATTCAAATTAACCCACGGTCTTTCAGTTTTTGATAACAATCGCCCTCTAGGGACCGCACATATTCTTGCAAGTATTTAGGCAGGGCCTTAATCCACCCCGATCTTCGCGGATCCAAGGTAGGGCCGGGTGTGATGACATGTGGGGGAATTAATTTGGGTACCTGGAGTGCTGGCTCCCGGTCTGCGCACAACAAACCAGGACTTTGTCGCCCAGAAGACTCAGGGGTTCCCCCTAACTGCTGACTGGCTGGGTCCGCTAAACCCAAACCAGATTTCCTTGGTGGGGTCGAGTTCCCTGAGTTCCTTGGTGGGGTGGAGTTCCCCAAAAACCCTTGGAACTCCCCTTGGGAGCAATGTCCTTCGGGCCCAAGGCCAGCAGCAGGGGTGCCCTGAGTAGCCGATTTACGGCCATTTGCCCTAAGCCAGGGACCTTTGCCACAGTCAGGAGCCGCCTCCATGGCAGAACTCCCTGCTTCTATGCCAGAGTCAGGATCTGCCTGCATGGCAAAACCCTCATCTGGGACATTTGGAGACCCCTCTGCTTGGAGAGACTGTGATCCACAATCGTAATTGGGGTCCCCCTCCCCCCTGAGAGCAGAGTCAGGGGACTGATGCCGGCCCGGCAGCCGCCAATGCAGCTGGTCTATGTGGCGCTGGAGGACACGCCCATCATCCAAGACCACTTCGTAGGACAATGGCCCAGAAACCTTAGAGATGACCGCAGGTACCCAGAGATGCCCCTGCCCATAGTTCCTGGTCCAAACCGGATCACCCACTTGAAGTCTCCTAGGTGCCCACGGCTGCGACACCTGTGAAGCCACCTGGTCTGGGTGAAGCCTGTCCAGCTTTGTGATGAGTCTGCGACCCCAGCGGAGTTCAGCTGGGCTCTTTCCAGTGGCTGTGCATGGTGTGGTGCAGTGTGTGAGAAGAAAATCAGCTAACCTGTGATGCCAGGATCCTTGAGTGATTCTCTTTAATGCGTCTTTTGTGGTACGCACCATGCGTTCAGACTGACCGTTGGTGGCAGGATGAAAAGGAGCAGATGTGGTGTGCCGGATCATGTTGGCTTGTAGAAATGCCTGAAACTCAGAAGAGGTAAATTGTGGACCATTGTCTGAAACTAAAACATCAGGAAGGCCATGGGAAGTGAAGATTCCTCTGAGCACCTGGATGGTCCTGGGAGTAGTAGTAGAAGACACAGGAACGACCTCTAGCCATTTGGAATGGCTATCCACGAGGAGGAGGAAGAATTGCCCCTGAAAGGGCCCAGCATAATCAATATGAACACGTGACCAAGGAGTGAGTGTCTCCTCCCACCTATGTACAGGGGCCTGGGGCATTTCTGGCCGTGATTGCTGGCACACTTGGCATCTCTGAACCTGGGCCTCGATGTCTTTATCAAGGCTAGGCCACCACAGATGGCTGCGCGCAAGCGCCTTCATCCTCACTATTCCTGGATGTCCCTCATGAAGAGAGAGCAATACTCTAGTCCTCAATGAGGCCGGGATGACTACTCTGTTGCCCCACAGGATACACCCCTTAAATGTGGACAATTCGTGCTTCCTGCACCAGAAACTCTGGAATTCAGCACCAGGACACATGTCAGGCCATCCTGACAACACACATGTCAGCATGCGTGCAAGCGTGTGATCAGTGGCAGTTTCTGCAGCCACATCCCTAGCATTGAGGGGAGATTCTGGTAAGTCCTGAATGGACAGAATATGTACAGCTGGGGCAGGGTCTGCCTCTATTTGCTTAAGAGGTAACCTGCTTAGGCCATCTGCATGGCCCATCTCAGTACCTGGTTTGTGAACCAGTGTGTAATCATATGCTGCTAAGAATATAGACCATCTCAGCATCCTAGGAGATATTATCTGGGGAGTTTGTTTGTTGGTTGTGAACAACCCTAGCAAAGGCTTGTGGTCAGTATAGACTGTGAATTGGCATCCATACAGGAAATCATGAAATTTCTTGATGCCTGAGATTATTGCCAAGGCCTCCCTGTCAATTTGAGCATAATTTTGCTCTGCAGCTGAGAGGGTCCTAGAATAATAGGCCACAGGGACCTGTGTTCCATCTTCCTTGAGATGGCTTAGCACTGCTCCTACCCCATAAGGGGAAGCATCACATGCGATGCACACTGGCAATTGCTCATTGAAGTGAGCCAGTACAGCATTTGAGGATAATAAGGCTTTGACCTTGGAAAAGGCTTCCTCATGGACCCTTGTCCATGCCCACGGAGCCTGTTTGTCTAAGAGCCTGTGAAGCGGCTCGGCCACAGCAGCTTTGTTTGGAAGAAAGGAATGGTAAAAGTTCAAAAGGCCCAAAAAAGCCTGAAGCTCAGTTTTTGACTGGGGACTAGGGGCCATTTGGATGGCCTTGAATTTGGATTCCGTGGGGTGGATGCCATCTGCAGTCTTTCGGCTAAGTTTCCTGATGATTCTTCTGCAATGAGGATGTCATCAAAATAGGGCAGACCCCAGGAATCCCTTGGAGTGTTCACTCCATCACCCCTTGGAAAATGCCAGGGGCTACATTTACCCCAAACTGCAGCCTCTTTACTTTGAACGCACCTCTGTGCGTGACTATGGTCTGGGCTTCAGCAGTCACCTCATCAACAGGCAACTGTTGATATGCTTGAGCCAAATCAAGCCTAGCAAAGTACTTCCCTCCCTTCAGTGAGGCCAGAATGTGGCTCACCACGGGCACGGGATAAGCATGCTGCTGCAAGGCCTTATTCAGCATGCACTTATAGTCCGTGCATATGCGGACTTCCCCATTGGATTTTAAGGGAGTCACTATGGGGGTTTCCCATGGACTAGAGTCCACGGGTTCCAGGATGCCCTGTTGGAGCAGCTTGTCCAACTCGGCATCAATCTTACTTTTTAAGGCAAAAGGCACCCTCCTAGGCTTGATCCTTATGGGTGTAATGCATGGATCCAATTTTAATGTAATGGGAGGCCCCTTGTACGATCCAAGTTCCGAGCTGAACACATCTGCAAACTCCTTGCATACGCCTGCAAGGTTAGCCGTTTACAGCTGGTTCAGACCGGTCACCTGGATCCCAAGTGCCTCGAACCAGTCGAGTCCGATGAGACTCGTTCTGTCCCCCCCGACAACGACTACATCCAATGCACCATTGAAGCCCTTTCGCTGTACTCTGAGTGTGGCTTCCCCTTTTACGCTTACTCTCATGTTTTGAAAATCAGTAAGGACAAGGTTGGAAGGCCTGAGCTTTACTCTTGAGCCACTCCGGAAACAAATCTTGTTGAACATGTCCATTGAAATAATAGACAACGCGGAGCCTGTATCCAGCTCCATAGCCAGGGGAACTCCCTGCAACTTCACATCAATATGGAGCTTTTTCTTGAGGGGCCTATGCATTCCTGTCTTGAACACCCCCCCTCCTAGATGCGCAAAAACCCACCCTGTTTTGGCTGGGGACCTTGGTACATTTCAGAGGTAATTCTGGGGACCTGTTCTTTGGACGGCCCATGCAGGCCAATGCAATGTGGCCTTGCCTTCCGCATGCTCGACAGACAGCAGATCGAAACCGGCAGTCGGCCCTCCTGTGGCGACCCCCACAGCCGAAACATCGAGGGGATGCAGGCGGTGGCCCTCTCCGATCCGGTCGCCGTCTCTCCGTCAATGGCTGGATCTTGTCCACCTCTTCCTCCTTGGAGTCTTCCCCCGAAGCCTCACGGGCGGCCTCCTGGTGGATCGGGACGGTCACTGAATGACTCTTCGAAGACCGCAAGGCCTTCACGGCACCTCCGGCTGCTTCTTCTGTTGCGATCTCTCGGAGAGCGTCTTTAAAGGTGACGTCCGTTCTCGCAAACAGTTTCTGCTGTACTTCGCGGCTTCGCAACCCGCACACCAGTCTATCTCGGAGCCTTTCCTCTAAGTCTTGAAATGCACAAGGGTGCGCGGCCTGCCTCAAGGCCGCGATGAAATCCGCAGCTGATTCGCCTGGCCATTGGTCCCTTTGCTCGAATTGATGCCTCCACGCAATGATCGAGAGCTTGGGCTTGAAGTGCTCTCGCAGCATCTTTTTCAAATCGGCATATGCGATTGATTCTAATGGTGCTGGTGTGACAAGATTCTCCGCTATTTCAAATGTCTCTTGCCCGCACACACAAAGTAGGGTAGCCGCTTTCAGGCCGTCTTCCTGGATCTTGTTTACTCTAAAGTAATTTTCAACGCAAGCTGCATACGAGCTCCAGCGTTCAGGATGCGCGATGTCAAATTCGCCCAGATGGCCCAGCTTGGACATCTTCAACTAGATGGCCTCGTCCATGCCTCTCGCCATCAGGAATTGAGAAGGGGTCCGACGAAGCCAAGCCCGCCTCCAGCGTATGCATGCTGGCCGGCGGCTGCTCCTCCTGGACGCCGCGCTTCTTTCCTGGCCTTGGTGAGTAGGCCTACTTCTGTTTCTTCGGGATCCCCAACGGCGGATCCCACCTTCATCGCCAATGTTCTGTTCGCAACACAGACATGAAGACGAGGCAGTTGATGCAAAAAAGATGTTCTTTATTTGGTACTTGCACTGAACAGAAGCAAGCGAGGGAATGGCAACATGCCCTTTTATACTTTCCCTGCAAGGGGAGGCTCAAACAATGAATGCAGACCATTCTCCCACCTCGCGCATGCGCACGAGGCTGGAGACAGCCTGTCTGGGTCCCGGGCAACTTATGGGCTGCCCAGGTCTATGTAACCGGTCCTGGGCAAACACGTGGTCTGCCCAGGTCTCTGCAGTTACCCTGCAGGTTGCCTGTGCCTTGCTGATTGACTCAGCAAGGCTCAGGACACAACAGTAATGGTTTGTCATACTTGTTGTTGAAAAAGATGATAATCTTGTATTATTCTGCATGTGCATGTAGCTGTTTCCAAACTACTTAAAATCAAATGTTTGAATGTTCTGCACTTACAGTAGAAAAGAAATTTAACCAGTTTTTAACTTCAGGAATTGATTTGCAAGTTATCCCACTTAATCCTCACTTAACAACCGGACACTTAGCAACCATTTGAAGTTATGATGGACCTTTCCAAGCTACTAAGGACACAATTCCAGATTTCCAATATCCACAATTCCACCCCCTCTCCCAGTTATATGATCACATTTTGGACACTTGACAAGCAGCTCGCGTTTATGGCCATTTGTACAATCTTGTGCTCATATGACCATGAGTTTGAGAATTTTCTGTCAGTTTCTTGCATTTATTTCTAGTTTCTGGCAAAAAAAAAAACCACTCACTGGGTAAAAGAACCCAAAAACAGCCACATTCACTAAATGTCCATGGCATTCACTTAACAACTGTCACAAAAAAACATTGTAAAGTTGGACATGGTCAAGTGGTTACCTCTTTAACACCTGCCATGACTTATGAGTGTAATTCCAAGCTCAATTACAGTCATAAGTCAAGGACTACCTGCACAGCGAAGCATGGAGCAAATCAGTGTCTATAAAGAAGGCAGATTCACTACTTAACATTTTTTTTTAAAAAAAAATGTTGCCTCCCTCAGTCACGACTTTCAGATGTTAAAAGACAGCTTTATTTCACTGGACTTTTAATCTTGGCTAAGTGTTCATAGAATGATAGAATTGTAAGGGAGTAAGCTTGAAGATTTTCTATTTCAAGTCCCTGCCCAGGGCAGAAAACCTCATACCATCTCAAACAAATGTCTGTCTAGCCTTTTCTTAAAATCCTGCAGTGATGAAGCACCCACAGTTTCTGGAAGCAATCTGTTTCACTGCTAGTTAACTCTTAGAGGCAGGAAATTCCTCCTCATTTCAAGTCTGGATTTCTCTCCGTAAAGTTTCTACTTTTCAGTTCATGCCTTACCCTCAGGTGCTAGGGAAAATAAATCTATTCTCTGTGTGCTGTGACAACCCTTCATGTATTGGAGGCCTGATATCAAATCTCCCTCTGTTTTTGGCTAATCTTACTGTGCTCCCTTTTAAATGTTTTAAGGCATATTTATTCTGGATGTTTTTTATTGTTTTTTTTAAATTGTTTTAAAATGTTTTATTGTTTTAATTGTAGTATATACATTTTTGAAGTGTAAGCTGGCCAAGTCATCAACTGAGGTGGGAGGCTATAGAAATTAGATGATTGAATGAATGAATGAATGAATGAATGAATGAATGAGTGAGTGAGTGAGTGAGTGAGTGAGTGGGTGGGTGGGTGGGTGGGTGGTGGTGTGGGTGGGTGGTGGGTGTGGGTGGGTGGGTGGGTGGATGGATGAGGATGGATGGATGGATGGATGGATGGATGGATGGATGGATGGATGGATGGATGGATGGATGGATGGATGGATGGATGGATGGATGGATGGATGGATGGATGGATGGATGGATGGATGGATGGATGGATGGATTTAGCTTCTGAGCTCATTACCAACTCACTGGTTCTTTTCTCTGCCCATTTTCTACTTCCTAACATTTTATTCTTAATATGTCAACCAGAACTGGACATGGTATTCCAGGTACATTCTGAGTAGTGCAGCAAACCATGGTACTATCAATTCCTGTGATCTTGACTCTGTTAATGTAGTCCAAAATTGCAATGGCTCTTTTTATGTAGCCATATCTCACTGGTGGCTCATGCTTAACCTATGATCTACTAGGACACCCAAATCCTTCTTACAAGTGTTATGGCTAAGTAAGGTAGTGTCTATCTTGTACCTGTGCACCCAGTTTTTCTTGCCTAAATACAGAACCACTCACCATTTAATAATATCATTTTTTGAATAGGTCCTAATGTTATTTATTGTTTGGAAACAGCTGTGCTACATTTGAATTTAACCACATTAATCTATAGCCAGGTTTTGCATTCAGATTGTTCTTCAGTTCAATTGACCACTTATTTACCTCTTACTAATTTCTCCATAAAAAGTTAGTAGTTATGCTAGCCATGGAAACAAAGACATCCATTTTTTTTAGAAGTACTGGTTTTACAAATTAGTTGCAAATAAGTAGCATAATATAAGGTTAGAGGCCAGTGCATGTGTTTGTGGATGTGAGCCTGCACATTTGAGGGAGAAGAACTTCAGATCTTCTAATTTTTAATACATATTTGAACTAGTTTATACTTTAGGATAGCAAACTTGATTTCTGTATCTTCAAGATTATTGTTTGTAACTCATAGAACAAATATGTTTCACAGGTATTCAACATTGAACAGGTATAAAACAAAGCTTATTTGTGTATGTGTACACACACACTGTACATTTTACAATCTGTTAATTCCACCAACATGGTACAGTAGAATTGTTGTTAAAATTCTTTACTGAGTTCAGAGTTGAAAAATAAGCAAGCTACCACTGCAAAAGCACTAAAATGCTCTGTCACAGCAATTAACATCTGAGTAATGTTATAGTTTTATTGCAATCCTCACAAATAAATCAGCAGTGTTTATGGGTTAAGAGGAAGATGCTAATACAATAAAGATTTTGCTATTGAAAGTTCTGCATAGTTTTTAAAAAAATCTTTAGAATATAATTTCATCCTAATTGAGAAAAGCTAATATTCATTTTGAAATATGAATTACTAGTAACATTAGGGGACCTCTTGAAATATAGTAATACTTCCCCAGGATATTAATTATTGTTTCATTTATTTATAATGTTATGTTTTGAAAACGTCAGAGCAGTGCCCAGCATTGGTTATTCGAGATCTAAAAATTCTTGTGGGAGAAAGGAGAAGGGGACAATATAACAATGTTAACATTAATATGTCAATCAAGATGCCTTGTCCATTTATATTTTCATTTTGTTTCCTTACTCCTGAAGCCCAAATATGCACAGACCTGAGGCCAAAGGCAGGAACAAACAACTATCCATAATTTGTTGTTGAATTATAACTATTAATGTGAGATACTATAAAAATGTAATTGCATGGGAACAATTCTATCAATAGCATTTAATTAATATATTTTAATTGGACTTTTTTAAACTTTTTCTTTTGGCCCCATCTACATCTTGGTCCTAATTGTGTGCACTTTTTGGAGTATAGTTGCTCCAAATCCTTTTTAGATAGATTTTTTTAAAAAAATAAATTAAAATTGACAGCAGCAAGAATGCTTTATGCACAGAAATGGAAAGACAGTCTAATTTCCAAAATGGATGACTAGATGGAAAATCTGATAGAAGTAGCAGCGAGAGCTAAATTAATTCCTCTAATCACAGAAAAGAATACATCCAACTTTATTTCTACTTGGAAACCACTTCTGGATTATGTGCTTTAGACAGAAAAAAAAAAACCTTTGACTCTGGTTTTTGCTGATTAGATAAGGTTGTTGTTTTGGAAATGGCTAGTATATATTACATACGTAAAAGATAAACTTTCAGATCAGAAAGATCAACTTTTAACAAGGGTTGAAAGTTGAAGCTTTCTTTCTTTTTTCTTTTTACCCTACACTTCTTTCTCTCACCTTTTTCTTTTCCCATTTACCCACTGTTTTTATTTAATTTGCATTTTACACTTTGATAAATTTAATAAAATTATTTTTTATATAATATTTTATTAATTTTCCATTTAAGTATTTAAAAATCATGTGGTGGCTGGGTTAATCAATAGTTCGATAATAAAATCTTTAGTACAAATCTTAAGTTACAACATCAAATATTTCCTCTCTTTTTCCCTTAACATTTACTGTCTTGTATTTAAGCTAATACAGTTCTTATTATATCAACTCAATAAAAACATCATTATTACATCTATCAATAAATTTTTAGCTTATACGTATCTTAATTATTTTTTACATTCAATCTTCATAAACAATCCATATTCTGTTATTAATTTTTTCCCTATTTTTAGTTTCCCATCAATATTCCAATTTAACCTTTGATATTTATAATTTTCAGGCTTTAGGTAACCAAGATTTCCCTTATCTCAATTCATAACAGAATCTAATATCCAAAATACACATTTTATCTATTTGACTATAATCTTGTTCTATTTCCTAAAAGTTATCTATTTCCCACCATATTAAATCATGTACTCAATACAATATCCCTTTTAATAAATCAAAACCATTATATATATATTGCCTGGGTTAATCAATAAATCAAACATATTCATAATTTTTTTTCTTGTAGGTCTAATTTTTAAGTATTAAACAGATAAAATCCTTATTTTCAACTAATTTCCAAATATTTTAAATCTAATGACCAGAATTCTCCTTATCTCAACTTCTCCCTTTAACCCTCTAATTAGTAATATGAAATCCCCTCTAATAAATCAAACCCCCAATTTTCTTCAGCCTTATTCTGGCTTTCTTCCTTTGCCAACTAGCCTTCCATATCAGTGCTTTTAGATCATCAAATAGATCTCCCTCTATTATTATACATGTTATTTGAAATAAAGGAGACCATTTAATTGCCATTTTTTTGGGAAGGACTAGCCCATTTGTATTCATTAAGATGTCTCCCTATTAATCCAATTCCCCATGATTGCCCTGATATGTTTATCTTCCATTCAATCTGTTCTTCTTTCTCAAATTTCTTCTGATTTATATAGAAAGTCTTTTCCATTTTCAGTGTTGTCACTCCCTTTTCTGGATTTTCCATTAACTGTATTTGTTGGTAAGTTGAGTCCTCTGTCTTGATATTTGATTGTTCCACTTCTTCTGTTATCTTCTGCATTGTTAGGTCTTTGGTTGTAGTCAAAGTTTGGGTTTGTGTATCTAAGCTGGCATCTTGATCTTTATGTTAGGTCTTATTTTATCACAAGCTGAAAGAATGTTTTTATGTATTGCTTTCAACATGGAAAGGATCTTTTCTTGGTCTTCATCCATCTCTTTCATGTGTTTATAAATAGTCTTTATGGTAGAAGTCATTTGTCAAGCAAGATTTTATAATCCAAGGTATTTCATCATCTCATATAGTAATCAATGTTCCTCAAATAAAGAGAAAGGAAGGCAATTCCCCACATATATCTCTGAAAGTCAGTAAAGATTTACATTCACAGTTCAAGTAGGCCAGTTATGCTACCCAGCTGTACTCTTACAGCTGAGTTTCTCACAGGTGGTGCCAAGGTCAAAAGAGTCTTATCTAAGGTCTAGGCTTCAAGCCAAGTCTCTTTTAGGAAATAACAAGTTGTAATACCAAACTTCGCCACAAGATGTCACTGATGTCATTTAAGGTTTTTTAAGTCTAAAATTTTTATAATCCTTTTTCCAATTTTATTTCTTTTTTGTAGATAAAAGCAAAAGTCTCCAATAGAAATAGGAAAATTTTTGGTCCCCAAGTTTCAGGAACATATAAATCCAATTAGATTAAAGTTGTTCTTTTAGTGCTTTAAATCCCCTGGGTAGTCAGTCACCACTATTCTTAGAGGGTGGGATAGAAATTCCCCTCCCTCTCTCCTCACAGGGGGAAAGATACTTCGGGCAGCTTTTACAGGAAAAGAAAGTACTTAGGGTAAAGAGAAGATCAGATCTCACCCAGTTTCATCCACGTTGCTTTCGAAGTGCTTGGTAGTAAGTTTGACTTCGGCTGTCTGCAGCTTAGTGATGAGCCATATTGGTATGGCCGGTCTTTCCTCCACCAGTTTGGAAGGCTGCCCCAGATCGAACGGAAGGGCTGCCACCCTCCTGCGATCAAGTGGGGGTCCCCTCCTTGCTCATCACCCCTACAGGGCGACTTTTGACCCTTTCCAGGGTCCTCCAGCAGAGCGAAACCAAACGCGGAAGACGGAGCTCGCCTTCCAGTGGCCGCAGCGGCCACGATGGCAAACTGGAAGTCCAAATTTAATAAAATTATTGAACAGAAAGAATGACAAGGATAGCTCTGGACTGACATAGCTACAGATATTTTATTAATAGTCTGGTTCATAGTAACTCTTCATTTATCTGATCAATGTATGAATTCTCTTCCTAAAAGATGATTTCTCTTGCAAATTTTGTTTCTACAGTCCTAATAGCTAGTGGATGCTTCTATTTTTAAACTACTGCATAATACCACTACTTCATATTTTCCTTATTTGTACTTTCTTAAAATTTGAAGGTTGAAAGTATGCAAGTACTTCAAAAAACAATAAATTGCAATGAAACATTGCATTATCCAATTAAATAAAGGACATTTGCAAAAGCAGCAGAAAAAAATGGCATCATAATAATAATAAAAAAAGTCTTCATCTCCAGTGGCCGCAGCGGCCACGATGGCAAACTGGAAGTCCAAATTTAATAAAATTATTGAACAGAAAGAATGACAAGGATAGCTCTGGACTGACATAGCTACAGATATTTTATTAATAGTCTGGTTCATAGTAACTCTTCATTTATCTGATCAATGTATGAATTCTCTTCCTAAAAGATGATTTCTCTTGCAAATTTTGTTTCTACAGTCCTAATAGCTAGTGGATGCTTCTATTTTTAAACTACTGCATAATACCACTACTTCATATTTTCCTTATTTGTACTTTCTTAAAATTTGAAGGTTGAAAGTATGCAAGTACTTCAAAAAACAATAAATTGCAATGAAACATTGCATTATCCAATTAAATAAAGGACATTTGCAAAAGCAGCAGAAAAAAATGGCATCATAATAATAATAAAAAAAGTCTTCATCTTCTAAGTATGAATATACCGAAACAGGTCAAATCCAGCTTTTACTGATTGTCAAGAAAGTAGGTCTTAGTAATAAATTAGCTCCTTGTGTCTATGATCTCAAAATGTCTTCTCCCTCACACTTGTATTTTTCAGCTTGTTAGACTAGTAACTTGTCAGCATGAAAAGATTGGATATATATCTGCATACTAAAAGATTCGTTTTCCTGTACCATTTTCCAGGATTTTCTAACCAAACATGAAAATAATAAAAAGAAACCTGTTTTCTGTCTATAGATTTTTTTTCATAGAAAAAAATATTAGGAGACTATTTAGGCGATTCAAAGTAGACATTCCTGAAGAGCTTAATTTCTATACAGTCTGAGGTGTTTGTTTCTGTGGGATTGGAAAGATACCACTTATAGCAAATTCAACCCCTCAATCTCTCATTTAGAAAGGGGAAGTAGTCTGTTTGGTTTCCATTCCAGAAGTGATTCCTGCCTTGAAATTTAGTTTTCCAGAACTAATGAAAAGAATCCAGCTACCACCTTTCAGAAGCTGAAGGTACTTGTCCAAGACAGGTCCAAGCCCTACGCCACCTGGTATCCTCACTCTATTTCTGCCCAGATAAAAATGATCATCTATTTTATAAGAGTAAAGAGTGAATACTTTTCACTATGTAGTACAACCCAACTATTTCCATTGAAAACAAGGTCTATCAGGGAATACTGGATAATGTTGCAGTGAGAGCTTTGTGTGAGAGCTAGAATTCATATCAGAAGACCTACTCAGTCAAATGCTTGCTTATGAGCTATTATATAGCTACCCACAGATGCACATGTGGTACACATCACCAATAAATTCTCCTAAAGACCATTCTGGAAGAGGTTGTTGTTGTATTAGCCTTCCACCATATTTCAAACTAGGATTTCAAAAACAGAAATAAAACCCCCACAATCTTCTCATATTGAATGAAACTTCTGTGACTCTTTTGCTAGGTCTAAGACTTTATGGCAATTCCCTGTTCTTATTGACCACATTTGTCTAGGCATAATTTGCTGGGGGCTACATTGCATCAACATGAGAATGATTAGAACCAGATGGGGAACAGGGACAGAACTAGAATTGAATGGGAGCCATCAATTTTCTTTTGAGCATCTGCCTTTTCCCCCCCTGCATTCTATTTTCTCTCTTTGCATTTCTGATTATTTTCTTTTCTCTCTTTTCCTGTCTCATGCAGGAGGTCTACCACAGATAGACAGATGGCTCTTGCCAATGTACAAATGGCTTGAATTGCAATTACTTTCTAAAATTAGGTGATGAGCCACCAGAAATTACACCAAAGGTTCACATATGGTTGAGGGATCACATGCTGCTTATTCCTGTTCTATGAACAATTTTATGAGTATAATGAGTATAATGAGTATAAATTATTAACTCCTAAACCACACAATCAGTGATGTTTATTCATCACAAGAGATGTGCACTATGTCTAATATTTAGACTCAGCCAAGCTCAGAGAGCACCAAGGAAACCTCATTTCAATCCTGAGCTACAAATAATCTCCATTATTGATTCAGAGTCAAATTGGTCTAACAGTAACTCTCTGTTTTTCTTTGCTTTGCTTACTTTTAAAAGACTTGTCATTAAATAAAAGATGAAACTAAGGAAAAATGAGGTGGAGCAAAAGATCTCTCACCTACTAGAGACATACTTCAGCCTCATTAAAGTCTGGTTTCAGTAAAAGATTAAAAGAACAGTTAGATATCCTTTTATAACACATCCAAAGGCTAGGTGTTCTGTTGTTTGTTGTTAGTGGAAAGGAAAGCTGAATAACAAAATTGTAGTTTCAGACTTATTTCTGTTTTACTACTTTACTACTCTGACTTATTTCTGTTTTACTACTACTATTCCTACAATGAAAGAGATAGCCAATCATGCCCTAGGCACATGGCTGAAGTATTGCAATGCACTCTATATGGGACTACTCTTGAAGACTACCTTCAAACTATATCTGGTCAAAATGAAGTAGCCAAGATGAGCATATCTAGATATGCCAATATGTGATAAGCTGCATTAATTACCACTTTGTGTTATGGTGTTATTCAAAGTGTTGTTTGTCACCTATACAACTCTTCAGGCATAAAGCATCCTTCTCCAAGAGTGCCCACCCATTAACACCAGGACACTCTTGGCATTATATTATTGCATTTATATATATATAGAGAGAGATCTGCATGGTTCTCCCTGTTCTGCAAATCTTTGAAACCATGACCATGCTCCCAGAGCTTAGATTAAGTTCCTTATGGAGCACCTCATGTTCATCAATTTTCTAAACATTGCCTTGGTAATGAGCTTTCTCCTGTTTTCTAAAGCCACTCCAGTTGCCCTCTACATGTCTATGGAGGACTATGCTAAGCATCTTTGGATAAAGTTTCTCAGATCTTCTTGAAATTGGGCACTAGTTGAGCATATCCTGTGGGCAAGAGTTATGGGACTGTAGGCCTGGTTCTTTTGATTATCTGGAAAGAGAGTCCACCTGTTGGTCCTAAGGAAGTGGGCAGGAATTATAGGAATGCAAATTTTGCCACTTGTGTTTTAGACCCACATTCCTCCTGGCTGACTAAAACTTCGTGGTAGGTAATCGTGGTTGGATCCCAACTGCAGTGAATGCTCCTTTGCAAGAAGGGAAATTTGAAAGAGGCAGTCACCTGCCTTCTCCTGAAAAAGCCATCCTTAGATCCAACAGTATCAAGGGTTTGATTCTCTCTTCACAACATCTATATAAAGCTGCTGAGGTAATCCATTGGCATCCGTATATCATCAATATACTAATGATATTGATTATACATCTTTTCTCTGAGTTGCACAAGGTCTGAATGGTGATTTAATAGTTACGGAACCCTATAAGATTGAGTCTCTGGGCTGTTGAACTTTCTGGTTCAAGAACTGTTCTGTCAATAACTGCATGAGATAACCCCCCTCCCCCCCATACAGAGGTAGTATGTGATTTGGGAGTTGTCCTGGACTAATAAGTACTACTAGCGAAACAGGTGGCAACCATGGCTAGGAGAGGCTTTGGAGAAATCCATTTTGCATGACTATTGGACCCTTTTCCATACCAAGAGGTCTTGCTCATGATTACTCAAGATTGTGTGTTTTCTTCTGGTTACTACTCATATTCATTTCTTGCTGGAAATGTATGCCAGACTGTTTTCTGAGCAGGAACACAAACATGCCCCCAACTGCAAATTCTTGTCTCTTTGTCTTCATTTTGTTTCTTAAAGTTTCACAGAGTACTTTTTTCATTTGCTTATTGTTGATGTCTTCTCAGGATCTCAGATTAGGAAAGTGCATATTTTTAATTTATAGGGAACAATTTATAAGAAACTTTTCCTTAAACTCCTAGCAAACTCATCTTTATTCACCCAGTGAGCTTGCTCCCTGAAACTGATTTACTTATTTACAATCTCTGCTTACTCAGCAGAAATCCAGTAATCACCTACAATGGGCAATTAGTAGCTCTCAAGGACATATCCCTTGCAATCAACAGCTATTCATGAAATAAGCTTTCTCCATTCGCATCTGAGCACATAGTCATTCTTCTCTTTTCCTTTGCTTTTCTTCCTGTTGAATTCATCTGACAAATTCTGTTTTGCTCCTTGTGTTTCTTTGTTCAATGAGTTCACTACATAAACATTGGCTCAAATAGTCTCCATGAATGGTCTGAATCTGGATTTCAGCAAATCCGGTCCAACAGTCTAACTACTGCATCATATAGCAATAGTAAGGATGAAATAGTTAATCTTGTAGCAGTGATCCAAAGGAAATTTGTATGCTAATACATTTCTATATGAACCTAGTATTTAATTTATTCTTTAAACCCCATTGCAATGAACATAAATCATTTTCATTTATGGATTGTTTCAAGAATGAGAAAGTGACAATAATGATTTTTTTTCTTTCCAAATGGAATATTGCAATTCACTTTTTTCTCTATGTTGTACAGCTTTGGCTTTTTCCAGAAAATTGGTCTGTATGCATCTGGCAACAAATTGGTGAAGGCCTAAAGGCTTCCTGGAATTTTGAACACACAGATCTCCCTGGGAAATCAATTTGCAATTATCTCTATGTGTGTGTTTGTTTGTGTGGACATGCACACATTTGTGTGTGTATATGATTTATTTCATTGTTTTACATTAAAATAATTGGTATCTAGTAAATAATTTGCATATCATTTGAGATACAGGAATAATTCATATCAGGACCTAAATAAAAGCTTCTTGGTTCACTACCCAAATTTATTTATTTATGTATTTATCATAGTTATATGGCAGCCATCTCACAAAATGTGACTATGGGTGGCATGCAATAAAAAAGAATTAAACGTGGTTAAAAGGCAAGAAGAGAACAACAGGTATTAACAAGAAGGGAACCAACTCCATTTCTCACTATTCCCCTTGGGACCCCTAGGCCTCATAACCAAAGTTTTGAGGGACTAAAGGAAAGTTAATGATGATGGCACCACATAAATTTTTAGTATTGTTAGTCCGGTGCTTTGGGAAAGCAATCCAAAATGAGAAGACAATATCTCTGGAGCTCAGAAAAAATACCACCTCTGAAGTTAGAAGTTTCAGACAGATGTATCCGCTGACTTCTGAAGTTTCATCAGAAAGATATGTGTTATAATTAGTCTGCCACTTCAGGTACAGAGTTAGGACAGAGACATTATGCCATACATTTTATCATTTATCTTCTCTTTCGCAATTGCTTTCCTTGCAGATGACCATTAGTGCTAGTATTGCTTTATAAATCTCTGCTTAGTAAGAACACATCTGGAATACAGCATAGGAAGAACGGTTGCAGGAATTGGGTATGGCCAGTCTAGAAAAAAGAAGGACTAGAAGTGACATGATAGCAGTATTCCAGTATTTGAGGGACAGCCACAACTTATTTTCCAAAGCACCAGAAGGCAAGACAAAAACAATGGATGGAAACTAATCAAGTAGAAAAGCAACCTGGAATTAAGGAGAAACTTACTAACAGTGAGAACAATTAATCAGTGGAACAGCTTGCCTTCAGAAGTTGTAAATACTTCATCACTAGAGGTTTTTAAGAAGACAGCCACTTGTCTCAAATGGTATTGGGTCTCCTTCTTGAGCAAGGGATTGGAATAGAAGACCTCCAAATCCCTTCCAGCTCTATTCTGATTTAATTCTGATTCTAAATTCTAGAATGCTTTTATTCTTGAGGATGCCTACATTCTCTAATCAAATGAAATACCTGTTTGGTAATGCACAGAGAGTCAAACCATTTCTTTATCCATTTAATTTTTGTTACATAAGCAGATGCTGATGATCTATTTTTTGTCATCCTCCCTATTCAAAATGTTGATTCACATTACTCTGTTACTGCACTGAATGGAAATATGTTTTTTCTACTTGATCCTAATTCAAAGTGCTGAGCTGTTTGTTACACTACAAGACATTAAGTTATTGCACATCCTTCATGATGACAGAATATTTTGTCAAAAAATATCTGTATTTGTTTGTTTGTTTGTTTCTAAAATAACTATTTTGGAATCTGACTCATTTGGATTATTCATAAGTTCTGGCAAAGTGTACAATTTAAACCTTGGAAAATTAAAAGCACCAATACTGATTCTATTGCTAATGCATGAATGCTTTTATGATTTGCTATCTCTTGTAGATTTCAGGATGGAATAAATTAAAAATAAGGCTTTGTAAATTTTAAAGCAACCAAAATAAAATAATGAAGAAAGAAACATACAATAATGTTTTTCTTGATGTATTCTCTGCCATGATTATTGCTAAGAACTTGAAACATTATTGTATTCTATGGAATGTGTTCCATGATGAGACAGAACAGTTCTTATGCGGTTGAATATAAATCTTCAGAAATAATTCAATCATCATTTATTTCTCAGGGATGTTACATTTTATCAGTGTGTTTTAATGTATAGAATAGAATAGAGCTGGGAGGGACCTTGGAGGTCTTCTATTCCAGCCCCCTGTTCAAGAAGGAGAACCTATACCATTTCAGAGAAATGACTGTCTAGTCTCTTCTTAAAAATCTCCAGTGATGGAGTGCCCACGATTTCTGGAGGCAAGCTGTTCCACTGGTTAACTGTCCTCACCATTAGGAAGTTTCTCCTTAATTCCAGGTTGCTTCTCTCTTTGGTCAGTTTCCAACCATTGTTTCTTGTCCTGCCCTCTGGTGCTTTGGAGAATAGTTTGACACCCTCTTCTTTGTGGCAGCCCCTCAAATACTGGAATACTGCTATCATGCCACCCCTGTAGGTAGCTTTGAGTTCATTTTGAGACTCAAGACCATGAAAGGAAAATGTTCTTTCATCTAAGCTCTGCAAATTGCACAAGTTTATTTCAAATCCATGTCAATTTCAGGTGAAGAATGCCCAGACTTGCTTTGGAACAATTAGCATTATCCATTCACCAATGCTTGATTTTTTATGATTTATGTAAATGTGTTTATATATATATATATTTGCAAAGGTATCCAATTGCTTTCCCAAAATTTCAGAGCTACCAAGAAGTTGGGAGAATTTATAAGATGAATTGACACTGCCACTTGCATACCATTGTTTGTCTGCTAACAAGCCACAGTCCACCTCCTGGGAAAACAATAACTGTGACTGATAGGCAGAAGAGTTATAACAAATAAGGGCAGAAAGGAGAATGAAATGACTCTCTTTTGAGTGGTCTGATCATTATTTTTTCCCTCACAGAAAACTGCTTAGGTATCTTGATTGAACTTTGTAAACTGCATTGGAAGAAATTCTCATCTAGGAAAAGTTATTTATGCAGATCATTCCCCTCTTGAATCAATGCAGAAGTCTATTCATAATTAGTGTGCTGGACAAGACTTGCTCATCTGGCTATTAGTGCCATGAAAAGTTCAAGAATACTTTTGTTGATGTTGGAATTTCTCGTTGAAGTTCCAAATAAAGCCCCTCGTCAGAAAATACTCCATCACTCCTGCACATCAGTAAGGAGAAACATGTCACCTTCAATGCATGAAGTGCTTTATTAAACTGCCAACTGCAGGCCTACTAATCATTTTGGAATTAAAACTACATTAGGCAAACATCCTTGCCAAATTCTTCACTTTGATCTTAAAGGCCTGTTTTGCCAACCATTTGCTAAAATAATAATTTTGCTATGAGTTCCAATTAGAAAATTAGAAAAGCATCAGACAGGTATGAACTGATTGGATGGGAGCTTGGCTGTGTTCTGATTGGGTGGAGGTGTGTTCTGATTGGTTAGGGGCTTGGCTGTGTTCTGATTGGATGGGGGCTTGGCTGTGCTCTGATTGGATGGGGGGTTGGCTGTGCTCTGATTGGATGGGGGTGTGCTCTGCTTGGGTGGGGGCCCTGTTGTGCTAGGATTAGTCTGATTTGCAGGGGAATTTGAGATGGAGAGCTGCATTGCTGTAGTTTGGCTTCGCGTTCGTGGTCGTGCCACATCTTCAAGGTGGGTGTCAGTTTGCTTCACGTATGGAATGGAGGGGTTTAAAATCCTAGCACAACAGGGCCCCCACCCAAGCAGAGCACACCCCCATCCAATCAGAGCACAGCCAACCCCCCATCCAATCAGAGCACAGCCAACCCCCCATCCAATCAGAGCACAGCCAAGCCCCTAACCAATCGGAACACACCTCCACCCAATCAGAACACAGCCAAGCTCCCATCCAATCAGTTCATACCTCCACTGGCAGTTAAAAGGAAGAAACAGCTGCGATCACACATTGCTCCTAGAAGCACGAAGCCGAAGACACCAGCCTAAAGATGACGAATGGGACTTCGTCGAAACGTTGCCAAGACACTTTCAATTTTACACGGGAGAAAACCCGAATTACCAAAGACCTACATACAAACACCCGTGAAAACCTCAGAAAACAAATATCGTACCTCTACGGGGAGGAATTCTACCATCTGACCAGGACCTATGAAAAACTCGAAGTCCAAAGAGCTTCCATTCTATGTGACCTCTCATTCTTACGCAACTGCCGAGATCAAAATTTAATCCCCACATGCTTCCAATTGAAATTCCACTCCAACTCTGCAGCCACCAAACGCATCCTGAAAAGAACAGAGTTGGCCCTAATCAGAAATGAACTTCACACAAAAAGATTCCTCCTAGACCGAATCAACAAAGATCTCCTCACACATCACCTCAAACTCAGCAACAAGATCCACCCCGCACTTTGGGACAAATCCAAACAACTCGCCGTCTGGAGAGCCGAAACACAGACCACCCTCAAGACAGACACACATACCAACAAATTCCGAAGACTACAGGAACGCCAGAAACAAACCCTTCCTCCCTCACAGCCACACATGAAACAAACAGTGCATAACATCTCAGATAGGACCCTCACCAAAGCCGAAACCGATGTCCTTTCCAAAGGATTCAACTTTGCAGTCGCTCCCAAACACATCCCCACTGAAACCATTATATGCGGAGTTGAAACCAGCCTGACCAAACTCAACCCCGACGACGCTAACAGAATCAGACTCGAAATCACCAACATCCTCTGCACCAGCAAACCCCCCAAAAGCAACTTACACAAAGAGGAACAGACAGCACTAATTAACCTGAAAGAAGACACCAGCATAATAATCCTACCAGCAGACAAGGGCAACGCCACGGTGGTTATGAACACATCTGACTACCAAACCAAATTAACCAACCTGCTCCAGGACTCCACATACAAACCCCTAATCACAGATCCCACCACCTACCTGGAATAAACCACTAGATCCAAAATAAAAGCCTCCCCCATCAGCGAAGAGATCCAGCAAAGAATCATTCCCAGAGAAAAATCATCTAGATGCCCTAAGCTCTATGGTCTCCCCAAGATACACAAAGAAGGAACCCCACTTAGACCCATAGTCAGCTCCATAGGCTCACCTCTACAAAACCTAGCCAAATTTCTCGCCAAACAACTACAGCCCTATTCAGAATCCATCACCTCACAGGTAAAAAATTCATTCCAATTCATAGAGATCATAAAGAAACAAAACTTACAGCCCAGCGACCTACTCGTGAGCTTTGATGTCATTTCCCTCTTCACCCAAGTGCCAATCCAAGAAGCCTTGACAGCTATCCAAAACAAATATAACCCCCCCAAGCACATCCTAGATCTGACCAACCATTGCCTATCCAACACATACTTCATCTATAACGGACAAAAATACAAACAAATAGAAGGAGCACCCATGGGGTCACCCCTCTCACCTGTCATTGCAAACCTCTACATGGAACACTTTGAAACCCAAGCTCTAGAAAAATCGGATCACAAACCCAAACTCTGGCTCAGATACGTAGACGACACCTTCATAATCTGGCCACATGGGAAAGAAAAACTAGACAACTTCCTCACACACCTCAACAGCCTACACCCCAAAATACAGTTCACCATGGAAACAGAAGCTAACAAGCAACTTCCCTTCCTGGATGTCTTAGTCTACAAGAAATCCAATGGCTCCCTAGGACACACCATCTACCAGAAGAAAACACACACAAACCGCTATCTGCACGCACTCTCACACCACCACCCAGCACAGATCAACTCCGTAGCCAAGACACTCATCTCGAGAACAAAACGCTTAGCTGACGAACAACACCTAAAAACTGAACTACACACTCTCACTAATGTACTAACATCCAACGGATTCCAAAGCAATAAGATTACCAACTTAATCCAAAAAGAAACCCCCACTAAAATCCAAGACATAGAACAAGAAAACGGCAAAGCCCTCCTCCCATACATAAAAGGCACCACAGACAAAATCAGCAAGATCCTCCACAAACACAACATCAAGACAGCATTCTGCACAAACCGAAAAATATCTACCATCCTAAGAAACCCCAAAGACAAAATTGAGTTAGAAAATCAAGGAGTATATGAAATCCCATGCACCGCCTGCCCCACCACATACATCGGACAAACCAACAGAAGAATAAGCGCACGCATTGAAGAACACAAGAAATCAGTCAGAAAAGAGGAACCAACTTCCTCCCTGGTCCAACACCTCAAAGCCACAGGACATAAAATTGACTTTAAAAATACCAGAACTATTGCCAAAACTGAACACTTTAACAACAGAATAATCAGAGAAGCCATCGAGATAGAAAAACGCCCACACAGCATGAATAAACGAGATGATACCTCCCGCCTACCAGCCATTTGGAAACCCAGCCTTATTGACAGACAAATCCCTAGCACAAGGAGCGACACTGGACCCACACTCACGAAGACCACACATGATGTCACCACCACACATCCACGCAAAAAGCAGACTCAAACCCGCACCGATGATGAGGCACGACCGCGGACCAGAAACCAGACCACAGCTGCATCATTGGCCATTTTAAACCCCTCCATTCCATACGTGAAGCAAACTGACACCCACCTTGAAGATGTGGCACGACCACGAACGCGAAGCCAAACTACAGCAATGCAGCTCTCCATCTCAAATTCCCCTGCAAATCAGACTAATCCTAGCACAACAGGGCCCCCACCCAAGCAGAGCACACCCCCATCCAATCAGAGCACAGCCAACCCCCCATCCAATCAGAGCACAGCCAAGCCCCTAACCAATCAGAACACACCTCCACCCAATCAGAACACAGCCAAGCTCCCATCCAATCAGTTCATACCTCCACTGGCAGTTAAAAGGAAGAAACAGCTGCGATCACACATTGCTCCTAGAAGCACGAAGCCGAAGACACCAGCCTGAAGATGACGAATGGGACTTCGTCGAAACGTTGCCAAGACACTTTCAATTTTACACGGGAGAAAACCCGAATTACCAAAGACCTACATACAAACACCCGTGAAAACCTCAGAAAACAAATATATATATATATATATATATATATATATATATATATATATATATATATATATATATATGTATGTATGTATGTATGTATGTATGTATGTGTATGTGTGTGTATGTGTATGTATATATATATATATATGTATGTATGTATGTATGTGTATGTGTGTGTATGTGTATGTATATGTATATGTATACACACACACACACACACACACACACACACATATATATATATATATATATATATATATATGGCATTAAAAAGTTAACATCAAACTTTCAATTGTATTCGAAAATAGCAGGAAGCCAGTACACACTCATCACTTTATTGATGAAAATTTTACCCAAATTGCTTCTCCTTTGAAATCATTTTTAAAGTAATTTTCATCTCATCAAATTGAAAAACTATAGGAGACTTTATCTGCCCAGTCCTAGTTTCACCTTAAATACATTTCTTAGATCAATACATGAGCTTTGGGTTTACTACTCTGAAGCCTTAGAACATTTCAGAAATAAGACAGAATCAGCCCAGGATAACCCTATACACCTTTCATCTTTTTAAATACCTACTTTGGAAAATAAAAGTGGCACAAAATAAAAGTTGTATTGTTCCCTTGTTAGGGTTTACTGAGATATTGTTGATTTCCTTACCAAGCTTACGAGGGAGATAGCTGTACTCTTCTAGTAAATATTTAATACATCATGTTCTGTGATGTTCTGTCATGCTGTGTTTGCTTTTGTAAATGTATAACCTTTATACTCAGAACGAATTAAATGGAAGGTATGAACATAAAAGAGGAAAACCAGCATACAGTGAAGATGAGTGCACAGCCAGCAAACACCTGTATTCCTGGCCTCTCATCTCTCTTCTTCCTGAAATATAAAGTATTTTCTAATAATGTTAGCATGGTAGTTATAATTTCAGCATAGCTGGAAGCTTATTTTGGGTGCTTTGGTTTTATATGTCCTAGTTATAAAAGCTATTTTCACATTTATTCCCTTTTTTAAAATAAAAAGAGAGAGAGAAAGGATCAGAAAAGGACAATAAGAGGAGAAAACATCACTGAATTTAAAGAAGGCTTAGTAGATCTTTGATCCTAGCATAACGTAAAGATATAAGGTAATTCAACTGTTATCCTATTGCTTTAGAAATACTGGAGGATGTACTTGTACAGCAGGGAAGGCTGCACGCTGTGATATTTTACAACTGTCCATAGTTCATTATTTATCCCTAAGGTTTTTAATAAACAACATATTGATAAAACATACACAGTATTGCATGGTGTGTAGAAGGAACAAATGACATTTGGCATAAGAAGAGGGGTATTTAAAAAGCAAAATGCTGAAAGTTATGCTACTAGAGATTTCAAATAAGGAAACTTTGCCAAAGAACACTGTGTAAGATATTAAGGGGAAAGTCACAATAAAAGTCAATATAATGTGCATTCTTAGGATTCATTTACAGAATCTATTACACCATCTATATTACCATGTTTTGAGCTCACTTAGATGTAATGGTACTCTGTATTATTACCTCAGAGAATATGTCCTGGCACTTTCATTTTAAATATGAAAGGTCTCGCTTTAATTGCATTATCCAAAATCTGTACAGATTGTAGTTTGCTTGAATTATGTTGAACTAAAAGAAGCCTGCTTCAAACTTTGTTTCAAAATGAAATCCAGTAGTTTTAACAAACCTTGCTTACCTGCAACTAATTTTGGGGAGAAACAAAATTTTCAGCTTCCTTGCAGCCACGTGTGACAAAGAGAGCAGAGAGGACTCTGTTGTCTGATCCTCTTTCATGAAATGTGTTGCCCAGTTTAGTGTTTTCACTTAGTGAAATCCTTCTAAAAAGTGGCTATTCATGATAATGTGGTAACCATAGCAAAATTCATTGCAGTAGATGGTGTTGTTCTAATACATATTTCAATATAAATATAGTCCTTCCTGCATTCGCTTATTCATGCCTATATTCTATTCTATATTCATTTTCAGTCTTCAAAGCACTCAGAATCAGGGTCAAAAATGCAGTGTCATAATTCTGGTGATGTCATAATACAGTATACCAGCCCTACAGGTGGTCAGAAAATTGACATGTGCCTTTCCTAGGCAGTGCAATAGTGCAATATTAGAGTGTCAGTCTGTGTTAGCAAACCCACCCCCCTCAAAGAAAAAGACACCTCTAGCCCTTTAAATGGAGGAGGGAAGTGAAAAAGGAGCAAGAATGAGAATGTTGATTTCAGAGATATCATCTGCAGGAGAGCTAAGGCACATAATTTGTACTTGTGCACAACATTGGGACGTTACAATCCATATTTCATTATTTTTTGCACAGAATTCGTAACAGGTGCCTTTGATTGATTGCAGTATAAATATAACTTTATATACGACAGTCATTAGACTTTCATAATGGCTTCTTAACTTTTCTACAATAAATCAGAAGTTTCTTGTACTCTTGTATATCTGTTTATCTTTTCCCATCCAGCTTCTCAAGAAGACCTCTGACCCAAGCAGGGACACTGTGACAAATGGTCAGATTCACAATCTTCTCTGTTCCTCTTCAGTGACAATGGTGATCACAATGGTTAGGATGATATACTTTTTTTCCCTTCAAGTTGTGCTTCCAGGTGGCTACCCATATCTCCAAAGAAATCCTTTTCAGGAAACGTTTTTAAATAAATGCATGTCCAAAAGGGGTGGATTAACTCAAAGTTATTTTCAACAAGAGTTTCTCATAATGTGAGAAATCATGGAAGCACATTAAGTGAGTGAAAGGGAAGCATTTCATTTTGTACTGTAAATTTTGCTGCAAAGCAAGGATAGATTTTGACATGAACACTTCTAAAAGCCCAAGTACAAACCTCTGTTATTTCAGGACTTTAGATGAAATTTATTAGTTAGAAATGTGACTAATTATTTTAGTTCTTCCTGGAATTATTTCAAGTAGATAATTGTCAGCTGAACAACAAATTTATTTTGGCAAACTCAGCAACAATGCCATAGTACGTTACTCTTAATGTTCAAATATAACAGAAAAACAGAGTTGGAAGGGACCTTGGAGATCTTTTAGTTCAAACTCTATATCATTTGAGACAAATGCTTGTCCAATCTCTTCTTAAAAACCTCCAGTGTTGGAGCACCCACAATATTTGAAGGCAGGTTGTTCCACCGATTAATTGTTTTAACTGTCAGAAAATTTATCCTTAGTTCTAGGTTGGTTCTCTCTTTGATTAATGTCCATCCATTGCTTCTTGTTCTGCTTTCAGGTGCTTTGGGAAATAGGTTCACCCTTTGGAGAATAGGTTGATATCTATATATATATTAAATAAAATCCTATTATTTTATAATAGACAACCTAACTTTTATTCAATTGCAAGTCCATTTTTTTCATATAATACAATTTCAATCAATTCTGTTTTTATTATAATGATCATGATAGCAATTCAGTACTATTACTGGGGAAAAAAATCCTATCCTGCCATGCAGAAGATCTGGAATGACATAATCATCAATCTGGATGTTGTCTGCCAAATTCAATGGAATGGAACTTCGAGGACATTAAAAAAAAAAATATAGTCCCCAAATGAACCAGTATGATCCTCCCACTGTTACTTGTCGTGGCTTAGTCTTATTTAAGCAAGGGAAATAGATTTGGAAATTGGTCCTGTTTGCAAATGTGCCACCAACCTCTCCAACTGCTGAAGCAAAAGAATGAAATAGGTCAGCTGGAGAAAAGGAACATTCCTTAATTATGGGAGCAGATGCCACATGGCCAAGGGCTAGAGAGGTTCTGACAACTGTACTGACAATGAGATTTATAAGTGGAAAACGTTTTTGAGGAGCCCTGTTGTCCATCAGTTCAATCCACAGATGGTGGAATTGACCCTTAGTGTGTGATAGTCCGCAATAGAAATGACTGGAAATCAAGCTATATAGAGAAAACGTATCTGCCAGATGACTGATGGCTCCCTGTAACAAAACCATAAAAACAGAGAATATGTGAGGATCATAACAGAATGTACATGTAAATTTGTTAGCTAGGTGGTTCTGTAGGGAGGCATAAGTAGGTAGGTGAGCAGATAGCTAGCTAATCCTTTTGATGCAGGAAAAGACCATGTTGTAAATTTAAGCTGGTTTAATAATAAGATCCAATGATAATATTTTTCAGAATTCTAATTTGGCGAAAGAAAAGACCTGTTTCAGCTGAAAATGAGCTGAAAATACCATTAGTTTGAAATGCTCAACAGACTAGTGAGACTATTGTTTCAAAATCTGTCATGAAGTTTATTCAAAGCTTTCAGTTTTTTCCCTTTGCAATAGAAGCTGCTGTTTCCTCCTCCTCCTCCTCCTCCTCCTCCTCCTCCTCCTTCTGAAATTTCTTTTGCATTTCTCCTGCCACAATTTTTTTATTTCACCACAAGGTGGTGGAAGATGATACTCTCAATATTTTTCCTTCACTTTATAGCTTTAATTCTTTTTTAAGAATAGGAGGAAGTTGCTCATGATTTGTAGGGAGCCAAAGAAGCTGCAACACACTAGAGAAAAGATTGTACCACAAAGACACAGATTCATAATAATTAAATATATTTGAGAGAAATACTCTTAATACTCTACATTTTATAACATCATTTCACTGATTTTTTTTCCCTCTGAGAAATGTTAAAACAATTTATTTTCCAAGAGGTAGAATGAAAACTGCTTAAAAATTTATTTTCACCCCTCACTTACAACTTTTTGTCTAGTTGAGATTTTGTGTACACAAGTGATCTTGTATATTCCAGTGGAACTTTTAGCCCCATGGATTATATTGTAAACAGTGTAATCATACATGATTCAGATTACACAGTTTGGTTAACTCTTACACTGAGTTGGGCCAGTGCTTACATAATAATACAGATAAATCTGTTCACTGAACCAGCAAATTATTTTGACAGTGTGGCTGCCTCAGTGTTCAATCACACACACACACACACACACACACACACACACAGGTTACGTCTTCACTCGGTAGAAAATATAAACTCAGATTTTTCTTTAAAACGCTCAGCTGCTGATTCTAAAGCAAAGATTTTAGTTTTACAAAAGAACATTAAACACCTGGCTGTACTTCTGTGGCTTCTGATATGTAAGCTAAATGAATTGATTTACGCTTATGCAGATCTTTTCTGAACTGGTACTTATCTTTTCTAGGATACTCAGGCACAAAAGGAAAATCTCATTACAATTGTCACGGGCATGCCAGTGGAGCTGGCCTCTGTAGAGCAAGCAAAATAAGAAGTTCTCAGATCATTTGTAAGAATTTCCCACATGAGTAACTCACATAGAATCTCTATCTCAAATTCCAAGAAGCAGCAGACAGAGGCATGTAATAACATCAGGCTACCATCTGAGGGTTTATTGATGGTTTTTCCAGTACATAGGACATAGAGTCATAGGGTTAGAAGGGATCTCAAGTGTCTACTAGTCCAACCAGGTCAGGACTAGTACTAACCAGGTCTGACTCCCCTTAGCTGTTGTGAGGTTAGTCAGCTCGGTGCTGCCATCTGCTGGCTGTTATTTCTGAATAACAAATCAGAAGAAACATGAATTATGCATTTTGGGGTAAATGTTCTTATCTAAGACCCTGGATACAATATTTTTCAACGGTTGCAAATAAATTTGTTTTTATTATCAGAAGCATATGCTTTCTCATATAATCATTGGGGCACAAATACACTTTGTTTCACGGTATGACACCAAAAAAAACCAAAAAACAACCCACCCACCCCCAGAAACTAAGCGGTAGACTGGGGAAAACTGATTTTGACAAGATTATAGAACAAAAGACACATTTCTGAGGGAAGATGTAATTACTATATATTTGATTGGTAGGAAAGCTGAAATGTGAGCTACCCTACTCTCCTCCACCCCAGCCTCCTGTTCCTCCCATCCCACTCCTCCTTCCCCTCCTGGTAATTCAGTGTGAAACAGCTAAAAATTGATCGGCGTCATTCAGAGAGTTTATGATGAATACGCGTTTAAAGATAGCCTGCAAGGAAGCATAACTTGAAATATACTGAGAAAGGACTATTTTATAACAATTATCTATTCATTTCAAATAATGACTTTGGAGATCTGCTCTTTTCAGTTAGAATTGCAAACAGTCAACCAAACGTATGGAGGGAGAAACAAAGGAAAACATAAGTGGTTTTGCTCCTCCAGGACTTCAAGCAAGATCTATTTACGTCTTTCAAAACCAAAATGGAAATGAGCAGGAAATGGAAAAATGAAAAAGTAACTTAAGTTATATTGTTACAGTTTACTAATGCCAAAAATAAATCCAGTCTTGTTTAAATTGGTCAGATGACTAAATTAAAATGAAAAAAAAAAACTAGTTTGTTTTCAAGTGTTTTACCAATAAGATATAATATTGGGTATGATCTTGAAAGAGAGGGGGAAGAGATGCTACCTAGAGTAGATTAAATAAGAGAGGCTGGTAGCTGCAATAGCGCAACAGACAGAGAAAGGAACTCAGAAAGGAAGCTCCCTAACTTTTCAGTTGATTAAAATGATGGCAGGAGATTTGTACTTTCAGACTTTCAAGGTTCTGTTTATGTAGCTTTACAATAATGTAGCTCACCTGCTCTATGGAGTAGAGAGTTGGTCTCTGACAGAAGGCCACCTGAAAAGACTAGAAGCATTTGAAATGTGGATTTACAGGCAGCTGTTACGTTGACAAGCTGGGTGGACAAGATCAGAAATGAGGAGGTGATAAGCCGCCTGGGAAAGCCAAGGGAAATCATCAAAACAATTAAAAAATGAAAGTTAGAATATTTTGGACATGTGATGTGACACCCAGAAAAATACGGCATACTCCATTTAATCCTCCATGGAAAGACTGAAGGCAAATGAGGTCCAGGCAGAAGAAGAACATCATGGCTTCAAAATCTAAGGGACTGGTTTGGACAAAACTCAGCAGCACTTTTTTGTGCGGCTGCTGATAAAAACAGGATCGCCAACATGATTGCCAATGTCCGATAATGGATATGGCAGAAGAAGAAGAAGAAGAAGCTCACCTGATCATTTTTCCTATGTGATCTAAGGCTGAGAAAACTTTATTGATTGCAAGCCACCCTAAAATTCATGCAAAAACTTGAGCTCCACTGGCAAGTGCTCAGGATTTCCTGAAAAATAAAACAGGCTTAACCTCAACTTGATCCATTAGGACTGATATTTAAACTACAATATCATCTCCTCCTCCTCCTCCTCCTTATCCTCCTCTTCCTCCTCCCCTTAAAGAGGGAGGGGGCATCATTTTGTTTCTTAGAAAGAAAATGTGGAAATAATTTCCCCCCACAACTTTTATATTTTAATTTTGTTTATATTGGTTTGTTGTTTTCTAAATGTATGTAATGCCTATTTGGATATGGTTCTTGGAAGATTACTGTACAAATATAGACATTAAACCCATATAACAATATCATGATTTTTAAATCCCTCAAAAGCCCAACAGAAGTTTACTTCATTATAAGCAGATTATGGAAAAAGCATACATTACTATCAGGTTGAATAAAAATAATGCCCCCACTGAAAATTTTAGGTGCATAGGAGTATATAATCTTGTAGATAATTTGATCAAACCATGTATGGCTTTACGCATCATGATGTATCCAAAGATAGCTTCTTAAACGAGTGCCAACCCAAAGTCCTGAAAGTGGCACAAAGAGAGAGAGAGAGAGAGAGAGAGAGAGAGAGAGAATGATGCAACCAAAACTCACTCAGATAGATGTTGCCAGATTATGTGTTGGACACTGTGATATGCGGCACCATTTCATTTATGAAATGTCCAGAAGACTGATATGTCCTGATTGGTTTGTTCTCCTATGCATTGTAGTGTTATACCACATTGCTCAGTTTGTGTCTGGATGTTTTATCCTTGGGATAGCCACACATTCTGAGGGATTCCTTGATGTGTTTACATATCAAACATATCAAGGAAGCTCTCAGAACATGTGGCTATCCCAAGTGGACCTTCATCAAATCCCCAGCAGGAGCTCCTCTATAACAGACAAAGAAAAAACAAAGCAACGTTGTCATTCCATACATTGCAGGAATATCAGAAAAGCTCAGGAGGATTTTCAACCAACACAACATATTTGCACACTTCAAACCTGTAAATACGCTAAGGCAGAAGCTTGTCCACCCCAAATGTGTGTGTCCACCCAGACACAAACTGAGCCACATGGTATATGCAGTACAATGCAGTGAACCATCTGCAGAAACAAAGCAACCACTTCATAAATGCATGGCACAACATAGGAGAACAAACCAAGAACCACTTCATAAATGCATGACAACATAGGAGAACAAACCAATCAGGACAAGATTCAGCAGTCCATCTGCATTTAAAAGACAAAGGCCACACTTTTGAAGACAGTAAAGTCTACATTTTGGACAGAGGGGACCACTGGTTTGAAAGAGAGGTCAAAGAGGCCATCTATGTCAAAATTGAACAGCCCTCTCTCAACAAAGAGGGACGGGTATGACATCATCTATGTCCAGTCTACAAAACCGTCTTTCAGCAGTTTCAAGAAGGCTCCACACCCATTTGCACTTCTCAGGTGACCCTGATGACACAGATAAACCTCCAAATGGCCCCAACAACTATCTAAAAGAATGCAAATGACCAGCTGTCTGCAAGGAGTATAAATCCTTCCATTCCCCACCATCCAGTCAGAGCTGAAGAAGCTTCTTGGATAAGAAGCGAAACATCTTCAAAGAAAAACAAGGAAGTCCAGTTGCATTGTGAAAAAGCACCTTTGGGATAACTATGACCTGAATGACTGAGAATCTCCATAGACCTCAAGGCTAGACCACACTAATTTAAGTTGCTTCTTTACATAATTTGCTGTTAGGGCCCAAATTTTACCATGTAATGATTAATATGAGACAAGGGCTTCAATTTATTCTCCAATTTATTCTTATCTATCTTATTCATTATATATAATACCATGCAAAGTACAGAAAAATGAGTAAGAAATAATAAAATAAATTAAAGGAAAGAAATAAAAGAAACCTAATCAAATGTTTATACTAAAATAATTCACTATGCCTTCTCATATGCTTCAATTCTTGCTAATCAACCTTGTTTCTATCCCATTCATACAAAGAAAAAAGAAGATGTATACAGTACTAAACAAAGCTCCATCAAAGCCATTTTCTCTTATGCCTACATAAAGTGAATCTAGTGTCCCCGCTTCATGTTGTTAGTGATGCTCTTTACTAGAGAGAAATGTTGAAGGAGTCTCAACCAGGCAGGTCACCTTGCTTATTAAGTAATAGTATGCCACCAACTTTGCTTTTAGGTAGGGCCTTCATAAATGCCCCATGATGCTAATTCCCATTGCCAACCCCGTTCAGTTAAAAAGTTATTTAATTATAGCAAGTAATTTGGGAGTAGACAAGTCCGTCTTCTATGCTGGGACCCTTTGACACTGCTGAGATTGCTTTTTTCCAATCAGCTGGAAGCAGATTTACAGCAGCAGTTCCATATGGCTCTTGATAACATGGACATAGAATTACCGTCATTTCATTATAAAAGAAACAAGAAACTGGTCAGAAACCATAACTAATTAAGAGACAAATAAGTGGCAATTCATCAAATATTGCCCAGCTATGCCGAACAGGAAGTAATAAAAGAGTAGAAACTTTAAGGAAGATGCTTTTTCAATTAACAATATCCTACTCTTAAAAAGCTTCAATAACATTTTACCTACCATGAGTGAGCAGCAATTTTATTGTAACACACAAAAACGCAGAGACTCAAACGACAGCACAATAGCAAAATCTTTAGAACAGAATGCTTTTCAATGACCCAATCCACATTCCTTTAAATTATGGTTATGAATGAAGGTAATGAAAACAAGCAAATCTGGGGAAAAGCAAGTAAATCCGAAAAAAAAACAACTAGTATGGAAGAAACCCAAAGAAACCCAAAGTCACCCAGCCAGTTTTCATGCCTAATGCAGGACTGGAACTCACAGCCTCCTGATTTCTAGCCTGATATCTGGACCACAAGACCATACTGGTTCTTTCCAGACTAGCCTTTTGAGAATATGATAGCTATACATCTTGCTCTATGAAAAGTATATTTCCAACATTTATTTGCATTCAGGTAAACTTCTGTTTAGATTAGCTGCTAAATTGAGATCTCCCATTTAAATGGTTGAAATGGGCTGCTATTGAAATGGTCCGGAAACCTCAATTAATTCAAAGCCATACTACTGAGATGCTACCAGGACTGGTAGTCTCATTGTGATACTGTTTTGCCATCTGCGCTCCCTGCCAAATTATCTCCAGATTCAATTTAACCTAAACAGCTTGAGGCCAGGTTATTGAAAGAACATCCTGCCACATAGGCTTCTAACATTTTTATTTGACGCTTCACCCTGTTTCAGGTACCTCTATCCAGTAATAAGCTTGTGGAGGTAGGGAGTACCTACAGGGGGGAAAATGCTATATTATTCTAGCATTATATTCTGCTTATTGTTCTTGCTGCTAGGGCTCTGAAGTTTTATTTTGAATTTTTATTTTATTTTATTTTGTCTCTTGTTTTTTATAAGTTCCTTTTATATGTCTTTTATTTTGTTTGATATTGTTTGGGAGTTCTATTAATATAGCTTATTTTTATGCTACTTTTATATGTTTCAATTAATAATATACCACTTTGAGAACTATAGTTCTTTAGCCGTGTCAAGATATGATAAAATGGGAGAAGAGTATTGATTTAGAAAAAGACTACTTATTTCCTCTGCTGGAAATAAGACCTTAGGACAACAGTTGTTCATGAAACCCATAAGAACTACCAAACTGTCTAAATCTGGAATTATTGTATGTGGCTGTGATTACTTCATTTGAGAGGTATAGCTTTCTAGTCAAATGTACAGTAAAATGGATCAAAGTCTCCCAAAACTCTAGGCTCTTCTCTTGAATCCTAGATAACTCACTGAGAGCAAAATTTTAATTCTTCACATCAGAGATTTTGTGAAGCGATGTCATATTTGATAGAATACTAA
Source organism: Azemiops feae (assembly GCA_023970755.1). Taxonomy (NCBI): domain Eukaryota; kingdom Metazoa; phylum Chordata; class Lepidosauria; order Squamata; family Viperidae; genus Azemiops; species Azemiops feae. The sequence goes on from JALGBA010000369.1 coordinate 757,000, forward strand.
CACTCCACCCATTTCAAGATAAAATGATTTTACAGTACTTTAATGAAATAACTCTTCTTTTTTATGAGCTCTGAAAATATCTCATTAACAGTGTTGCAAATTATCATAATAACTTATGGTGACATACCAATTTGTTCTCATTTGTGAATAAGTCCTTTGACAAGCTTAATGAGATATTATGGGAAATTCCCAGCCTCATCATTAGAATAAGTTTCTGAAGTAAGTGTCCAAAAGGAAATTATTTTGAGCCCAATATTGGAAAACAAAGTGTAAATACACTTTGCTCCAAAGCCATATCACCTACATAACATCTTCAGAAAATAGTCTTCTTACTCGTTTAGACCATCTATGGTTTCCACAGGGGCGGGGCGGTGGCTTGGCAATTAAGACGCTGGGCTTGTCGGTTGAAAGACATCAGCCCAGGTTCGAGACCTGAGCACCACATGATGGGGTGAGCTCCCATCCTTGCCCCAGCTCCTGCCCACCTAGCAGTTCGAAAGCATGCAAATGTAAATAGATAAATAGGTATCACTTCAGTGGGAAGGTAACAGCACTCTACATGACTGGGAAACATCTTCGGACAGCACTGGCTCAATGACTTTGAAATGGAGAAGAACACCACCCCGTAAAGTCGGCTATGGCTAGGTGAGTAAAATCTGCAGGGACTCTACCTTTATCTTTGTGGTTTCCACATTTTTTACCATCTAGGCAAATATTCCAAAGTTGAAGAAAAAAAAATTAAATGTCTAATTCAATACTTCTGTGAACATCAAGGTATATTAAACCTTGAGAAAGTTTTTATTTGTTAATAGTCATATTGTACTGGTACCAGATAAATTATTTTTTAATAAAACTATTATATTTTGACATAAACCTGGAGGAAGAGGTAATGACATTTACTATGCAGACAGCCCAGCAGGGATCCATTTTTAAAATCCTACTGTAACATTAAGCAAAAATTAAGTACATATTTACAACTAGAAGTTACAAAAATCAAATAGAAATGTAAAACATTCAGTAAAGGCCACGTGCTTGTGAAAATAATAAAACTCCACATTCTTACTGAAAGGAGCAAATTATAAATATTTGGATGTTCAGAATTTGCTGAGATAATTGGGAACCATTTTTTTATGAATTGCTATATCAAATTCAGATAAACAATATGCAAGATTTGAAATGCATGTTATTTAAGGTAACTTTTATTTTCACTTTTCTGTGTTTACAGTGGTACATATTAAAATGAAATTCTGATGCCCATTCTCAAAAGAATAAACTTACATATACACATATACATATACTGTACAGTATGTATGCATATACATATAAACATATGTATGTTTATATATATCACAGTCCATTTTGAATACATAGCAGAAAAAAATAGCCTTAACAGAATAACAGAGTTGGAAGGGAACTTGGAGGTCTTCTAGTCCAATCTTCTGTTCACACTGGTGACCCTATATCATTCCAGACAAGTGGCTGTCCAATCTCTTCTTAAAAGCTTTTAGTGATGGGGCACTCACAACTTCTGAAGGCAAGCCATTCCACTGGTTAATTGTTCTCACTGTTAGGAAATTTCTCCTTAGTTCTAGTTTGCTTCTCTCCTTGATTAGTTTCCATCCATTGTTTCTTGCCTTAGCTTCTGATGCTTTGGAAAATTGGTTGAACCCCTATTTGTGGCAGCACCTCAAATATTGGAACATTGCTATCATGTCACCCCTAGTCCTTCATTTCACTAGACTAGACAAACCCAATTCCAGCAACTGTTCTTCATATGTTTTAGCCTCCAGCCCTCTAATCATCTTTGTTGCTCTTTTCTGCACTCTTTCCAGAGTCTCTACATCTTTTTTATAATATGGTGACCAAATTTTATAATATGGTGACAAAATATGGTCTTGAGAGTTAACAAGGTTGGTACTATCTGGTATAAAGCTATTACAGAATCTAGTAGTTCTGCTTCAGATACCACAAAACCTTTTCCCAGAACCTAACAAAGGTAAGAAATTTATAAATTGCATCTGGCATAGTTGCAGAATTATTTAATCATACTAGCAAAATCAAATGTTAATCCAAAGTAGAGAATACTTTTTTTTTAAAAAAAGGACTAGTGTGCAGGACTAGTATGCTCATAGGCATGAGGAGCAAAAGTTATAATTTGTTTGGTTTTTGTTTTTATAGTACATCACCAAGGTTTTCTTTAGTTACACTGAGAGTATTATTCAAGCGAGGTAACTTTATCTGATTTGCATAAATATCATTAAGCTAATATTTTATCAGCTACCAGAATGTGGAATGAAGATGCAGTGAAATACTATCTTTCATTGGACTACATTGGAAAGTTATTATTCATTTCTCTTGTAGTCATGGGAAATTCTTGGAACAACATATAGTAAAAATGCTATTTCATTCCTAGGATTGCATGTGAAATGTATTGGGTCATAGATTAGGTTTTAATAATGACACTCATGAATATTCTATTTTAAAAATAGATGATAAAAAGTTTGATTGCAACATTTGGGTGGAAGCCAGAATTATGACTTTAAACTATTTGCTATATTATATAATAATTTTTAAAGGATTTGTCATGACTCAAGATTGAATTTGATTTTCCCAGTTTGCAACAGTGAAGATATCTATAATTAAAACATTCTGAATGACCAATACAGGCTAAACCCTTTGGTTGCATCAAAGGCACCTGAGATGTTCTCTTATCTGATAGATTCTGAACATAAATAAGATGTATAACACATATATATACTACTAAAACTCTTGTTGTCATGACCTCTAATTGGGTGAAATGGGGCATCATAGGGCAAAGTTATTGAATTAAGGTACCTTAAATGGGCTAACTTAAGAATGCGTCCAAATCTAGCACACATGACTCCTGAAAAAATAAAACTTGGGAATGATGTGGCTGTTTCAGTGCTACTGGCTGCTGCTGGGCTGCTAGGCTGTTGCTATGGCCACATGGTCTTTCTTTTCAATGTTCCATGACAATTTCCCAGTCAGTCTCACAATCCCTTACTCCCTTCCCCATTCAACAGCAGCCACTTACCTGCCAGCTGGCCTTGGACTTGCAACTTCCTGATAGTTTCCTTAGTGACTTTCTCCATGCTAGCTTTCCACAAGTTAAGTAAGTGTGTGTGTGTGTGAATGGCTGGAAAGAAGGAAGGAAGGAAGGAAGGAAGGAAGGAAGGAAGGAAGGAAGGAAGGAAGGAAGGAAGGAAAGAAGGAAGGAAGGAAGGAAGGAAGGAAGGAAGGAAGGAAGGAAGGAAGGATAAGATTCCTGAAAGCACAGAGAAAAATGCATTTTTCAAAAACCAACCAACCAACGAAATAAGTCAGTGGCTCAGTGTAAGATGCTCAATCATCTCCCATATAAGAGCTATCTGATATGCTAACTAAACAGTCCCACACTACAAGACCCGGGGAATATTCAGATATTTAAATAGCCTGAAATAACTCTCTTTAATTTTAGCGAGATCAGTATCTTTAGGCTTCTATTATATATTGTTCCAAAATAAATCTTCAGAGACTCCAGAAAGAAAGTGAAAATTTTCCTGAGAATCTTTTGCATCACTATTACAATAATTTCGTCCATCTGGTGTTTTCAGTTTGGATCAAACAATTAAGTCAGTCAGTGGTGTCTCTTTCATAATTACAGACATTTATTTTTCTTAAGCCAATTCTTCATTGTATCTTTCCCCATTCAGAGACCCTCCTGATGCGTTGAGACTTTAAAGCCAGAATTTCCAGCCAATCTTACTTGTTAATCATCACTTGACTGCATCTGCAACTCTTCCCCTGGTCATTGTTATTTATTCATAGACATTTCTCTTTGAACAAAACCTGAGAGCTATGAACTGGAAATTTATATACAATGAATGAAAAATAAATGAAAAATATATTCTGTTTCACAATTCTTAATTAACCTATAGAGTTTAATGTTGCTGGCTGCCAGAATGGCTATCAACAGAGATGATATTAAATAAATATTAGATAAACTGTTTTGGAGATGACCTACCAGTAGTTACATAGTCCATGTAAGATGGTAGAAAATCAGTATTTATTAACATTGTATCTTAAGATTAATAACAGCTGGCCTCAGTTCCTAATACTCAATTTGTGAAGGTCCCTGTTCCATATACTTTATTGTACCCTACCAAGAGTCCATGAGAGAGATGGGCAATTGTTAAATATGATAGATAGATAGATAGATAGATAGATAGATAGATAGATAGATAGATAGATAGATAGATAGATAGATAGATAGATAGATAGATAGATAGATAGATAGATAGATAGATAGATAGATAGATGAGAGAGAGAGAGAGAGAGAGAGAGAGAGGAGAGATAGAGATAAGAGAGAGAGAGAGAGAGAGAGAGAGAGAGAGAGAGAGAGAGATTATGGTTGAATTATCTGAAGAAGAACACAAAATAAAGATGGGTCAATGGTCTTCATCCAAACCTTCTGAATAATGTCCTTTTTAGCATTGTTTCATATAATTGATGCCAACTTTTTCTTAAGTCACATGTAACATCACTTGTGGGCTGCAGTACATTTCATGATGTAGATAAATAAAATCCTATACAATATTTCTTGTTGTGAATATCAATAAATAATGGACAGCTCAGGTTCTCCAAGTCACCCTATCTTTCCTCTGTATACTACTTTTGGAACATTTTTATCTCCTTTTCATACTTGTCACCTTAAGAAACAAATTGGCATAAAGTTAAAAAAAAACCACCCAGATTTTGTTAACTAATTATTAAGTTTTCCTGTTTAAAGACATAACCAGTAATCATGTTCCTGATTTATTTGAAAAGTTGGGCCTAAGAAAAGATACCACATGTTATTGTTAAAATACACATCAATAGTGCTAATTAAATTATTAATGTAAAAATGACTTTAATCAATTTACTTCAATTCACTTTTTATAAATATGTTTTAAATATTCCTCCAAACATATGTACCTTATGTTTTTTGGTCTGTGTTATTGCCATTTTTTTAGCCTTTGTAAGAGTTTTTTTTTACTATTAGGCATCCTCATAGTGCTTTCATTACCAACTCATAGCAACAGAAATGCGCAAAGCTGCCTAAATCTGATCTATATTAAGTTTGTTATATCTATACTTATTATTTCATTCCAATACTTTAAGAATAAAAGCAGTAGAAACCCTGCATTCGTACATAGAGCTTTGTTTGCAATTTTTCTTTTAAAATATTCTACATATAGTCTGATTACTAAAAGTAACCCTTCATATCTATAAATTGCCAAATGCACTTTCTTTTTGGAACACATAATCCCTACATGTACATTTTTTTGCTTTGAATTATTGAACATAATATAACAGACTTGGAGCCCAGTTTGAGAGAAAAAAATACTTTATGGCCCACTGAAATCTGTTGAAGATTTTTCCATAGTAACAAACACCTTAATAAATATGATCCATAAAGTCAAGTCCATATAAAGGTCTATATTAAAGGCATTCTTTAATATATACTTTTATATTCTGGAATTCTTCGTACCTGTTTTCCTAGAGAGCACTATGGGCATTGAAGATGCATGAAAAAAAATAAGGGATCTCATTTTCCCCCTTTTCTTTAGCTCTATTCTGTTTTCCCTTGATTGGAAGAATCTTAGTCCAGTTCTTTTCAGCTCGTTTCCTTTTTTTAAAAAAATAAATAAATAAACACTTTATTAGGTTTCGATAAATAAAATATAAAGAAACACCACCACCACCCCAAAAAAAGAGAGAGGAAAGGTCAGATAAAAGTCAAATTCAAATCTGCGGTAAGATGGGTGGCCAATTAAATCAATCAATCAATGTATGGAAAAAGAATTAAAAAAAGAATTACTTCCAGCTTTTTTCTCTGCAGATAAAATATGAAATACATTAACCTGTTACTTTAAGATTAATAATAATACATGATATTTCTATAATAATAAAAATAAAAAGTTCAAATCTTTTTATCCCTTCGGTTTATTTCCAATAGAAAGAGTGCATTCTCCCTGTTAGTTCCCTGTTGAGGTAAGGAGGAGATAATGTTAGGACTACTAGAATTCTGCTTTATTGTTACAAGATTTAAGAACAGGATCTTGAAAGCCCATCAGAGTTTCCCCCTGCACATTCTGGTTCTTATTGCAGACAGACTCAAGGTAGGATTATTTTGAGTTTCTTTCTCACTCTTCTTCTTCTTCTTCTTCTTCTTCTTCTTCTTCTTCTTCTTCTTCTTCTTCTTCTTCTTCTTCTTCTTCTTCTTCTTCTTCTTCTTCTTCTTCTTCTTCTTCTTCTTCTTCTTCTTCTTCTTCTTCTTCTTCTTCTTCTTCTTCTTCTTCCTTCTTCTTCCTTCTTCTTCTTCTTCTTCTTCTTCCTCTTCTTCTTCTTCTTCTTCTTCTTCTTCTTCTTCTTCTTCTTCTTCTTCTTCTTCTTCTTCTTCTTCTTCTTCTTCTTCTTCTTCTTCTTCTTCTTCTTCTTCTTCTTCTTCTTCTTCTTCTTTTTATAACATATTCAGGTTAATACATTTCTAGGTAAATTTCAATCCATCCCTAAAAAAATTTCAATCACATTTTACCTATAAAAATTCCAAGTACTGTATTTAAGTTTAACTACATTCCAATTACCACATTCCAGTTTAACATTAATTAAGCATACTATTTATATTTCAGGCATCCCTAATTTCCCAAATTACATAACATAACCATTATCATGTGTACAATAATATCCCAACAATTACCTTCTCATTCTATTGTTTCCATTCCATTGGAAAATAGGTATCATATCTAACATAAACCTCTTATCTTCCAAAAAATAAATAAAAAATAAAAGTAAGGTAAAAAAGAAAATGTATATCTTTACACTATTTCAACCATGTATAATCTTAATAGGTACACATTTAAAACATTTTTCATTTCGCCATTCCAAACTATATTCTAACCAATAATTTCCGTTGTTTTCATTCCATTACAAAATAGATATACCTATGGTAAACATATTATCTTCATAAAAAAGAAAGGATAAAAAATAGAAATAAAATAAAAGAGAAAATATATACCTTCTTACTCTATTTCAACCATATATAATCAAAATAGGAATACATTTAAAACATTTTTCATTTCAAAGTTCCAAATTATAATCTAACCAATAATTCCCTCACAGTTATACATCTAAATCCTAAGCTAAATCAATCCCAGATCTATTTTCCATCTCAGTACTATTAATTCAGACCATATCTCTTAAAAAAAACCCTTTTTTAACCATCAAGTATAGATTTAAGTCCCGTTTTTAAATTTGACTCTAGCTTTCTTTTTGTGCCAAGCCGGTTTCCATAAAAGGGCCACTATGTCAATAGATCTCGTTGTTTTGTTTACGATATTCATCCTCAATTCAATCTGGTCCTGTGTCTGTTGTCCTTCTTCCATTGTCATATGGGTGACGTAGTCAATTTTATGTGGTGTTATAGTTATTCGTTGGTTGTCCATGATATCATAGTTCTGATATTCAATAGATTGTAGACAGAATTGTCTGGAATCCTCTTTGGTAATAGTAAGTTCTTGTTCTGTTGATTTTTTATTTATGAAGAAATCAGCTGAAGTCTGGGTGTCAATTTGTGGTTTTGAGGCAGAGGCTTTTTCATAGTTAAGTCGTAAATAAAATTCCTCGGTCTCATGTTGTACATAGGGTTGGACACAAACCTCTATGGTATTGATCAGCTCCTCAATTTGTAGTTCTGGGGAGTCATCTTTAGTTTCCCTCCTGAAGTATATATTGTCATTAAATTCCAAGATTTTTTCCAATATAAGGTTGTAGTCAAGCTGTGGGAAAAAATCCTCCATTTCCATAATCAAGTAGTCTTTTAGTATTTTAGTGGAGGCTATGTTTAATAACAATCAGCAGTCCACCTCCACACAGCTGCTTTTTTATGATAATTTGAAGGCCAAGTTATAGTCATAATCAAAAAATAATATGGTTGTAGTGTCAATTTTCACCACAAGATGTCCCCAGTAGGCTGTAAAATATTTTTCCAGCTAGTATTTTTTTCAATTAAGAGAGCAAGAGCAATAATAAAAAAAAATATTGTTCAGTTTAATAAGTAGATAATAAGTTCAATAAGAGAAACTTTTCGGGAATCAGAGTACCCAAAAATAAAGGTAAAAAATAATCAAAGTAGATTAGTTATAGTTTCAAGGCTTATAGTCCCATGTGCACAAACGCTGCTTCATAAAGTTAGGGAAATAGTTCAAAAGCTTTCACAGGAGAATAATTAGGGTAGAGAGAGGAAAGGAAAAGTCTCACCCGGATCTTCCACGGTGGTTCTTTTACGCTTAGATGTTGTTTGACTTGCGGTTGCAGCGGCTAGATGATCGGCCATGTTAATGGCCGATCCTTTCCCCGTCGGCCCAAAGGAGCTGCCTCGGACTGTGGGAGGTGCTGCCGCACCCTCCGCAGTCGACGAGGGGCCTCCTCAGCGGTGGTCACCCCTCCAGGGCGACTTTCAACCCCCGTGGGGGTCTACCGGCGAAGGGAAGCCGGCCGGTGAAGAGCAAAGACTCTTCGCATGACCGCCAGCACCGTAACCCAGAACCGGAAGTCACCACTTTCTTATATCCAGAGAATCAAAGAGATGTCTGTATGAGCCACTTCTAAATATTTTCTTTTCCCCATAGTTTAAAGAATGCTTCAATCCCCTATGCTTAGGTAATGGTTCCTGCATATTTACATCCTGTCAGAAGATGCACACAGTAATTAATGCAAGCTAAGATTAAATAAATAAATAACAAAATATAAATCCTGAACTCCCAATTTTGTTGTAACACATGTTCAGAGGTTAATTGGTGGCTGTCTTCCCTGCTGGGAAATACTGAGAGAGATAGGATAGGATAGCAGGTAATCTACCATTCCTTCATTGAAATTACTCCATATTAAATTGTACGAGAGCAGCAACACTGCCTAGTTTTGCTGCTAAGCTGTGGCGAAGATGAGGGAACCAATTTGTGACTAAATAAATTATACTTTCCCTCATTCCAGAAAAAGAGGAAAACACATTAATGTGGTTCTGTGAAAGAGTCCTATGAGAAAATGTCTGTGGAGATTCTCAGACATTAAGGTCATAGTTGTCTGCCAGAACTGCTTCTTGAGTGAGAAGCAAAATGACTTCTTCTTCCTCAAGGGAAAAAACAAAAACAAAATTGTCCAGTTGACTTTTGAAGAAGCATCTTTGAGAGATCTATGAGACAGGTATTGGGATTGTTGTATGCCGCCCAGAGTCACTTTCTGTGAGATGGGAGGTGATGTAAAATTGATTAATAAATACTAAGTAAATCTAGAAAAAATATTAAAATGTGAACATCACACTGATGGCAAATACTTATTGTCATGACCATGTTTTTTTTCCCCCCAGTTGTAACATATGTTGTGAAAGCTGGAGCATCAGAAAAGCTTGGAAAATAAAAACAATGTCTTTGAAATTGTTGTGGAAGAAAACTGTTGAGAATTTCTTTGACTACAAGAACAAATCATTCAGTGCTAGCTGATATAAAACTAGATTACTCTCTAGAAGTGTATAATAATGAAGCTAATGCTTAGATATTTTGGAAAGCATAGTGCAAAAATTAGAATCATTGGAGAAGACCCTAATGTTTAGAAAAACTGAAGGCAGTTGAGACCAACACTTAATAGATTTTATCATTGGTGGTGGAACAAGTATAAACTTATGAGAACTCATAAAAATGTTTCTAGTTTTGATAAAAAAATGTACATTGATTTACAAAGAGTTAGAAGCAACTAAACAATTAAACAACATCTAAGTAAAATCAGCTCCATTAAAAAAATGTCTGAACACAAATTTGTAAGGACAGAAAAGACAAATAAGGTTTATTAAGGAAGATACAGGTTACAATGGTAAATGCGTTGCATCTACAGTATACATATGCTTTGTACCAACCTTTTAATGGATCTGTAAAAGTCAGGAGTATTAACAGAATTCCTCTTAGTGATGAATCTGTCTTCTTTGGCTCTGCCTTCTGTTTTGTCCCTGCATGAATCAAGTCATTAAAACTGTGCAGGGATTTGGATTTGAATGATGAAATATGACTTGGAGCATGTTAGTTCATATAGCACTGTCAGAAACACCTTCTACTAAACATGTATCTTTCCTGGAAATACATGCCGGAAAACAACCATACACATTCAGAAAAAGGATAGCTGCTCTAAGACATTTCTAACAACTGCTACATGCATGGCAACACAGACTTCAAATTATCCTTTACCCTCCAAATCTGGATCTATCTAGTGATGTTGATTTCCACAAACATAATTTAGTGCATTCTCACTCCATTGCATTATTAACATACCACCTATCTTGGTCATAATGGTGTTTACCTATTTTCTGTCCAGCATTAACAATAACTCTACAGGGATTTAAATTGCATGACAAATGCTCAGTGATGCTTTCACTGTCAAGTATTAAAAAAAAACCCTATCCATAGATTTGGGAATCTTTAGGGCCTGAATCTGTTTGATTTGTGCATAATTACTCTAATCCATCCTGAGTTCTTTCAATAGGCATGCTTTGAGTGGAGAATTCAAAGCACCAAGCTTTTTTCATGTTTTTAATAATTAAGAAAAGTAAAGGCCAATTGCCATTAATTTCTCTCATAACCTACTTCTGTATATGTGAGCATAGATTTATGTATTTATTTCAATTTAGCCATTATAATGCTGTGTCTTTCTTTTGCTTATACTCAATGTCTTACTCCAGTGTTTCATTTATTAGACACTCTAATCCTGGCAGAATAATCTTAGCAATACAATTATCATTTTTAACATTTTAATATGCTACAAAAGTATGGCCTATATTGGAAGATGGCCTCCAATAATGGCCTCCAAGATGGCCTCTAGTACTGTGGCATTCATCATTCCAAAAATAGTATTCAAAAGTTGTCTACCTTTCACTGTTTGGTTGAGTATCTTGATTTGAGATACCTGGATATTGCTTCAGTCTGGGATAAGGGAGCATTGAGGTAAAATGCTAGTTCATAGGCAGGGTTTATGAGTCAATCAAACAGTGAAATCCATCAGTAGTGAACTTAGAAAGTGTTGTTTTAAACTCATCATGTTCCCATTTTAATTTGGAATAGGATTAAAATATCCTACAATTATAAGTAATGTAGCGCAAGTAGGAAACAAAACAGTCAACTGTTTAGAATAAATAATATGGAGCCTCAAAACATATGTAGTTAGCCTGTAGTTTTTCGGTGTATTATAGCTATCATGCTCTTAATGCTTTCATTTAAATGAAATGTTATTCTAAAGAGAATCATGAAGAATTCAGTAGGCCTCTCTGTGCTTTTTAAGCCTAGCATGCCTCCTATCTAGAAGATTGATATTGTTGCAACAATCCTAGAAGCAAATTAAATCTGCAAATGTGTGCTTTGGAGTTTACCTACGTTGGAACTTCAAGCTGTAGCCATTGGCAGGCAAAATATAACTTGGCTTGCTGCTGAAATCATCTCTTTGTGTCTTGCCAAAGAGAAATGACTTTAATATTTTAATTAGCAACTAAGAAGAAGCAAATATGAAGTTCTGGGAAAATCAGTACTATGGTGTGAGATAAATTGTGCAAAAGCCCTGGCTACCTTTTTCTTTATTAGCTACAAAAGCTTTTAGGCTTTTGTTTTGGGGAACAGCTGGTGGTTTCACCTTCAGGCAAATTATTAAAAAAAAGATTTCAGATTCTCTGTAAATACTGCCCTTCAATCTTTTTAGTTTACAGTACCTGCATTTATGGTCAGGACTACCTACTTTACCTTATAGTACTTCTACCTTCTGTCCTCCAGACTGCCAAGAGAACAGTAAAGTTGACAAAAAAGAAGGTGGTGATTCTGTCCTTTCCATTGAAGTATATACCTTTTATTTTTCCTGAAAAGACATCTCTGAGAATCTGGATATATATATCTGTAGGCATATGAGCACAAATCCTAGAAATAATTTCAATAAATGGACAGGTGACCTCTTAAGATTTTAAGCTTATAGCTAGAACTTTGAAGCAAACTGGTAATCAGTGTATTTGATACAAAAGAAGGTCATAATTTTTTGGACATACCATTTGGAAGCTCTGCTTGCTCTACCAGGTTTCTCAAGGTAGGTTTTAAGACAGTCTATTTTTAAACATATTAAATTATTGCAATTCAGTTTAGAGAAAAGTTTCCAAATAGTTCAGTATCAGTAGTTCCAAACAGGACTGAAATCCAATTTCAGTAGTTCCAGATAGGTCTGTAAATGCTACATAAATGTTAGAGGTGTTTTTTTTTTGTCACTTCTGCCTCTTGGGTTTTATTGACTAGTATCAGCCTGCTAATAACCAATATTTAATTGTTTTTAGACAAAGCTCCTATTAAATTGATAAAATGGCTTTGATTAATTTCTGAAATTTGCAAACATATTTTTATTTAAAAAGATGTATGGATAAAAAATACACACACATCCAAATCCTGCTGTGTGGTGCCTCATTGCAATGGCGGACAGGTGTTCCTGGAAAGGATGAACAAAAAATATCAGAAGTGTATGCCAATAATATATATTTCCTTTGCACCAATGTCTATCTATAAGAGAGCTTTTAGACTTTGTCTGGGCTTGAAGCTAAGTGGTATGATGTCTGAGACTTCCAAGGAAAGCCAGCATTGTAGACTAGGGAAAATTAAAACAAAACCATTCTGGAAGAAAACCATTTCTCTGTCACTGCCAAGAAGATGACTTGGATGGATCTATGAAGTCACCAGTAGTTGAGTTTGTCTCAAATGAGGTGTTAAGCCTGTAAGATAGTTAAAAAGAAACAGGAACAAGCTTTAAACAGGAGGCATGAGGGTATATAGATTAGAAAGGGTAGAGAAGAGAGAAAAGTTTCCATATGCTTCAAGACAATAGGTTCTGCAATAAATGAGAAGGCATCCTAATATCCAAAAAGACATTTTTACCAGAATGCTTTCAGTGAGCAAGTAACAACAACTGGAACACAACACTATGCAGCCCTGCAGCATGTAGAGTAAATATCACACTTTTGATGCAAGCTGACTCTCAAGGTGAGATTCTCACTCCTCCAAGTCGAGTCCCAAATTCCCAGACTTGATAAAAGGCTCATTGTACTTACAAGCAGTGGTGGGATTCAAATATGCGAACAATCAGTTCTCTGGGTGGATGCCACTTCCAGAAGTCCATTCTGGGCCTGGGCAACAAAAAATTAGTACCGAACTGGTGCGAACTGGCTGAATCCCACCACTATTTATAAGTGTATTCATCTCTCTCCACAAATGTGTCCCGGAGGAATGAATATTAATCTCCTTTGGTTCCATTGTAATATCAGCCAGAACATTTGGTATTTTTGTGACCAAGCTATAAAGCAGCATATATTTTAAGGTATTTCAGGACAGATTTTTTTTTAGTTTTGTCTGAATACCAACCTCTTTATGACCTTTGCTACAAATTAAGCCCAACTAGAGATTAAGTGATATTTATAAGTAAGCATTAGTATTAGCTGATGTTCTTTAGCAAAATGCTTCCATTAACTCACTGCCATTCTCGCTCTCTCACTCTCTCCTCACATTAGAAGTTCCATACTAAAAGATATGATACTTCTGCAGAATGCCAGTTAGCTAAATGGGAAAATGAGAAATTTCCAAACTTTGATCTTGTAGAAGATTGCTAATTTGGAAAACCAGAGCAAAAGTGGGCAAGTAGCTTTGTCTTAGCTTTGTCTCTCTAATTTCTCTTTACAGCAGACCCAAAACAGTGGAATATTGCCATCACTAAGATCTACTTAGATTCTGTGGTCTTCCACATTTTTTTTTTAATCTGAAGATGGGAACGACGGTAAGTGGATATTTATTTAAAAGGGATACTGCTTGTTTGCTCTTTAACTATGTTGCTTCCTGAACTATCTGAGGTATTCTTGACAATAGTGTTGGCATCTTCTTCCTTTCATATTCACCTTGCAAACACTGGCTGTAGTATCAGATATAATTCAGGATTTCATCTCCTCCATGAAATGGAAACTTTAAATTTGTCCCACTTGGGATTAGATGCCACAGTTCAGCACAGTAGTGTTGTCCACAGGATCTCAGGCTTTTGTCAGAACAACAAATGTTTCAACTTCCACTCTTTTTAGGTGTAGCTGAAACATCATGAACCCCATAGAAAAAGGAGGGAGCTTACAACACATTGCCAAGACTAGATGGAACAATGTTATTTCTACAGCAGACCAGCAAAAAGGAATATTTCCACCTCTCTTATAGCATGCTTTTGACTACAGGTAGTCCTTGACTTACCACCACAATTGAGCCCAAAATTTCTGTTGCTAAGTGAATCACTTGTAAAGTAAGTTTTGCTCCATTTTACCTTTCTTGCCACAGTTGTTAAGTGAATCGCTGCAGGTATTAATTTAATAACCTGGTTGTTAAGTGAAGCTGGCTTCCCATTGACTTTGCTTGTCAGAAACTTACAAAAGGTGAACACATGACCACAGGACATAAATATGAGTCAGTTGCAAAGCATCAGAATTTTGATCATGTGACCCTGGATATTCGGCAATGGTTGCAAGTGTGAAAAATGGTTATAAGTCACTTTTTTCAATACCTTTTTAACTCCAAATGGTCACTAAATGAACTGTTGTAAGTCAAGGACTACCTGTGCTCTGCAAGGGGAAAGCATACAGAGACCAAAAAAACGAGCAAAGAATTTCATACACGAGGTCATTATGTTGAATTAGCATAGAAAGTATCAATTGTGAATATGTGCAGATGGCCCTGCTGTCTTTGGGCACTTGCAGAGTCATGGATGCAGGGTCATGAAAGGATTGCAAGGAAAACACCCAATGTCCTAACCCACCTGGGAATGTACGATGTCTTTAGGGAAACACCCAAAAGGGAACATTTTTAGCTACTTCTGCTTTCTCCCTTCTTATCTACAGTGTGCCAGACTTACTGGGTGAAATCTTTATCTTATGTGTGTCAGCTTTGCCGGGTGGATTGCTTACGTAATCAGAAAGAATAAATACAAGAATTTCTTGTCATTTGGGGCTTCTTTCTTTTAGAGGAGCCCGTCTTTGTTCAGCTAAATAAAAACGTAAAGCTTAAAGGCAACTTCTGGTTTCCTGTATTTTTTTAATCAAGCAAAACCTCAGAATCTGCACAGCAAGTATGCAAATTATAATCTTTGAGAGACCTCATATGCTAAACATATTATTTACAATGCACCTGTGGCAGAAAGTTAAACCATGACATGAACAGATTGAAGTACACATTTTTAAGCCTCCACATTGCAGCCACCTAGTGGTAGAAAACAACACAATTACCAGAAATAATTGTACAGTCCTGTACATATTTGTTTAGAAACAGTCCTATTGCATTCGCTCACGTTCCCTTCCAACAAAATATGCATACAGTTGCAGTGTAAAATTTGTTGTTGTTACTATTGTACTATTTTAATTTTATTAAAAATAAAATTATTCTGTTCTGTTCCTTGACTGTTCCTTTGGCGTTCTATGTTCACAACTTCAAGAAAATGTGAGTGTGTAATTTTCTGATAGCCAGTGTCTCAAGTGAATAAACAAGCATACCAGAAAACGAGTAAAGAAATACATAAAGTCTCAAATATTTTGAGCCAGTCTCAGACACGTTCCCAAAGTTGATGCTGAATTATAGTTTTAATTTGAAATAAAGAGAAAAAGAAAAATAAGCGGAGAACAATCACACTGTCTGTATTTAATAAATTATTTTTTTTTAATTTCACTTATGTTCAATCAATTTTAAATGTTTATCCTGACTCTATTAACTTTTTGTCCTATTCACATTTATAGACTACTGGCATGTTACTCAAAAGCTAAGCACAATCCTTGATCCAGGCAACCTTTATATAGTTGTATTCCAATGTTTGAAACACTGCATTTGCAAATACAGGAGAAGGATGACAATCTCACAGAGAGGTCTTCTGATCATGTCTGGTACTAATTATATTTTGAATAAAGGGAAACATTGGATCATAAAGGCTCATATGGGGAACAGCTT
Source organism: Azemiops feae (assembly GCA_023970755.1). Taxonomy (NCBI): domain Eukaryota; kingdom Metazoa; phylum Chordata; class Lepidosauria; order Squamata; family Viperidae; genus Azemiops; species Azemiops feae. The sequence continues at coordinate 773,061 of JALGBA010000369.1, forward strand.
CAGCGACTCACAGGGAAGCTTAAGAAGCTTGCAGTGTGGTAGACTTAATTGGATTCCATTGCTCCCTGAGATATTCTGAGCTTTGAAACTAGGCTGGCAAAAATGAGGATAAATCATTAATATTAGCCAAGCCCATTTCTGAATCAAAGCCAAAATTGTTTCACCATCCAGAAATGAAGTATTCACTGTATTCATCCATTGCTTAAGCTTCCATCTTCCCAACAGATTTCTGAGATGGTTCCTAGGAAAATTTAGCTAATTTCTCAGCATTATCTAACTGTGCTACAACAGCCATAGAGAAATCATATAACTGTGGACCATAAACAATGTTAGACCATTGATTCACTCTCTCATTTGATCCCAAGTTGTTCCATTTGCACAAAAATGTCTGGTGTTGCACATGCATCCATATTTTTTTTGAATTTGGGAATTAGCCCAGAAGCAGCAGGATAAGGCATTTGGCAGCACTCTTAGAAACAACAGTTTTCCAAGATCTGCAAGTACAATTCAGATATCTTTATAGACAGCTATATATTTCCAGATATTTTATTTAAAACCTTAGTACCATAAGAGGTTTCAATTGCCTTTATATCAGCCAGCTAAGGCAGAATTACAAAATGGAAAAACATTGACTGATGTATGTCAGCCTAGTGAGTCCATGGAGCAGGGACATAATTTAGAGAATGCCTGGATGCTCATTATCGTAGAAGAGATAATCATCAGCCTTTTCTGTTCAGTTATCCTGTTGTGGGTCGCAGAACACAAAGTGTGAGTTGGAACAAAAGCAAAACGAACTGCAGATATTCAAAGAAACTGCTTTAGGTATGGAAATGAGGATCTGGGGAGGCTCTGCAGGAGACTGACAAATCACAAGGAAAGGTTGGCTGACAGAATTGGCTTACTGTCCTCAGGAGTTCTATAATCAGATGCAACGGAACCAGCCAAATTGTTTAAATAAAGAAATCCAGTTACCTGAAAGCAACTCTGTATTCTTGCTAAATTCTCTCTGTTCCTGTACAATAAGCCAATCTCTAAAATCTGCTTCCTTTTTTCAATTTGTGTATTGTAAGTTTCAATTTGTGTCACCCACTTAATCTGCAGATTCGGTTTATTCCAATCTAAAATTATGCTCTCTGGGTAGCTTTGTATTTCTTTTAAAATGAGGCTGCCTTTCAACAGTGATCCTGTGAGCATTTTACTTTTTAAAAGTTGTCTGTTTTCATTTGGCATAAGCCCATCTCATCATATGCCACTCTAAAACTGGAAGGACAATTTTTACAATGTGTTTGCTGGCGGTCATCATGATAAATAATAATAGGTCAGTGGATCAGCCTGTCAGGCTATAAAAGAATTCACATTTTGAGTTATTCTTTCAGAAAGATATCTGCATAACTGCTGTCAGATAACATATTTATGATTTCAGATAGGTTAGATTTTAAACATACAGATTGATGCAAAGTTAACAATTAAACTTTGTTGTGTGGTGGGGACTATACTTTTGTTCTTAAAAAGTACAGAATTAAAGAATCTCACCAGTTTTCTGGTAAATCAATTAAAAGAAACCAGGAGATCATGAGTTCTATTCCTGCCTTAGGCATACAGCCAGATAGATGATTTTCAACCAGTATCTCTTTCTTAGCTCTAGAAAAAAAGAAGTAGCAAAACACTTCAGAAAAGGTTGTCGAGAAAACTGGAGAGTTTTGCCTGGGCAGTCAGCAGGAATCAAAACTGATTTGAAAGCACAAAATTACATTAATCAATGATGGGCATTTTATGCAAAGGCAAGGCCCCCAAATTGCTGCTCTTTATGACAGTACACATAATTTTCTTCTTAAAGTCAAAATGTAGCCACTGGTCCAAAAAGCATGGGAAGCCATCTCCACAGCAGATTGCTGCAGATTGAGCTAACTGCTTCATCATACTGAATGTATTAAAAGTGCATGAGGGAAGCAACACTCCAGTTGTTGAGTTTGCTTGGCTGCTGTCTACTGGTTGTCTGGAGTTTTGCAGCTCAGATCTGACCGTTCTAATGAGAGCCAAGAATTATGCTCTAACACAAGTAACTATTGTATATTTTATTGACTGATCTTCAGGAATAATTATAGAACTTCCATAGATTTCCCAAGTGAATCAGTGATCTACCTTACCAGTTCACTTTTGTTTTGTGGGGCAAAATCTGAAAAATCCTAAAAGATGATATTAATCTTTTAGCTCAGGGATGAAATAGAAAAAAAAAGATAGCTTTCTTTACAACCATGTCTTAGCAGTTTGAGTGGTAGAAGAATGCTCCCCTTCCCCCATTCTTTCTGTCTGCTACTGATACAATGATTTGTGTATCATAAGGGCAACCAGATATCAATAGCTAAGGGATTATTTCTGTGATTAAAGAGGGTAAGCTCAAAGCTTTTCTTGTTCAGCTAAATTCCTTGCAAACACAGCAATTTAATCGTTCTGACAATTTGCAAGCAAAATGTGTCCCTAAACTGTTAACCTCCAAAAGTAGCTGGCAACATAATACCATCTGAGCTATCTATCATCACAGAGAATAAAGGTGTTTGAAAATGGCATCCATTAACATTCTAGCTTTCCTCTGCCTCTCGAATGCTTGGAAATATTTCCATGTTTCCCCTAAGACTAAGGGTGTGAGGAATAGAATAATCTGTTATGCACTGTTTAGAATTCTTTCTCAAAATAATATTTGCTAGTACAGTAGGTGTACATGTGTGGGAGGAAGGCCTATGTATATAAAACATTTTTCCTAGTTTATTCTTCCTGCCAACACATCCCTATTATTCCTGAAAGATAATAACTTGCCCGACCTTATACACTGAATCTTTAGCTTTTATTAAGCAAGTATGAGTGGGTGTACATTCACCAGGGCTTTCCACAGCTTTGAATTCTTGAATGTTTTTTAACCTAACTTATGTTTTCTGGATCAAACACTATGTGATGGGGATAATGACATGCAGTAAAATTCAATTGCATTGAAGTTAGGAGTGGATCTCAAAGTAGCAGTCCAGGTTCCAGTTGTAAATTCTTTAAGTAAGTAAACATTGGCCAATTTCTCTAAAAGTGCTGGATTAAGTAAAGTGGTTTGGCTCCACAAGGTATATAAAGGGCAGCTATGATAGTTTGAACCCAAATCTAAATCAAATAAGGCATCTTCTCATGGTAATTATCCACTCTTAAACAACACCAACCCATGTAACAGGTACTTAAAAATATAATGACAATAGAGGAGAGCCATATTTATCTCACTGGTGAGAGCCGTGAGCTCAGAAGTGACAGAACACATGACAGTTGCCCAGAAGTCTGCATTGTGACATGTATAGTCTGCTCTCTGATCATAGAAAGACTGTAGCTTAAAGGAAAAAAAACACATGCTTTGCATGCAAATGATCCTAGGTTCAGTCTCTGGCATAACCAGTTAACAAGGTCAAGTAAAGCACACTTCTTCCTGAGTCTCTGGAGTGCCATTGTCATGCAGAATAAATAAAGAACTAGACAGGCAAATAATCTAAAACCGCTATAATGCACATTTTATGTTGCTCACATTTAAAGATCAATGTACATGGGGCACTTGTTCTGGAATCTCATAATATGTAATGAACATGAAGTTTTTAAGTGGTTGTTTGGTTATCTGGGATGATAACCAAAATTCTTATAGGGAGGAGGTGAAGGTTTTGGTGAACTGGTGCAATAAAAAAATAACAGGGCTTCGAATGTTAATGAAACAAAGGAGATCATTGTTGATTTTAGAAAGAGCCGCCATAGTTATACTCCACTTTGTATCAAGGCTGCAGCTATGGAGGTGGTCAACAGTATTAAGTACCAGCGGGTGCAGTTAACTAACAATCTGACTTGGTGTCTTCATGCATTATCTTTAGTGAAGCATGCAAGCCAGCATTTGCATTTCTTGCATCGGATGAGGAAAGCACATGTTTCTCCTTCTGTCCTGGCCACTTTTTACAGAGAGTGTTTTAACAAATTGCATCACTGTTTGGTTTGGTGGTAGCAGTGCATCAGCTAGAAGGCCCATACAGAGAGTGGTAAGAACAGCTGAGAAGATAATAGGAAGCTCGCTTCCCATTATTCAGGATACTGCTTATAAGCGCTATATGCTTAAAACTCGAAGCATTGTTAGAGATCCCACACACCCACTTCACAGTCTGTTTCTGTTGCTCCCCTCTGGGAGAAGGTTTCATAGTATTTATAGCAGGACTACTAAATTCTGTAACAGCCTTGCTCCTTATGCCATCCATCTTGTAAATTTCACAGGATTCTTTGTTTTTCACCTTGTATACATTCAAATTAGTCTGTGATGTTTTGCTGAGTCATATATGTGTGTGTTTATGGATATATGCATAATGGTATATTTTTGAGAGCTGAATGCAATGCAATTTCATTTTAACGTATGCTGATTAGTGTACATTTAAAGTGACAATAAACATTCTATTTAATAATAATAATAATAATAATAATAATAATAATAATAATAATAATAATAATAATAATAATAATAATAATAATAATAATAATAATAATAATAATAATAATAATAATAATAATAATAATAAAGTTGGAAGGGACCTTGGAGGTCATCTAGTCCAACCCCCTGCTCAGGCAGGAAACCCTATACCATTTCAGACAAATGGCTGTCCAGTCTCTTCTTAAAAACTTCCAGTGTTGGAGGTTCTATTCTTAAATTTTTCAGTGTCTTCCAATGTTCTCATATGCTAGGAAGAGCAGGAGAAAGGTTCAATTGGGCTTTTAACTTGGCATGTGAAAACTATACAAATGTTGGATCAAGGCAGAAAATCAAAGAGTCAATTAATGCTACACTTGTACACCAACTCTCTTTTTTATGTCACTTGAAGAAACAGTTTCAAATAACCTTCATTTTTAAACAAAACAACAACAATAACCAAAGAACCCCAAATGGAATATGTTAAATTGTTATCTGTTCAGTTTTCAGAACATCATGTACTCTACATTGCACATGTGGGTTAGATTTGGACAAATCTCAAACTGAGATTATTTGGAGAATTTCAGACAACTCCTTTCTGAAATAAGACCAAACTTATTTAGTTGGCATCTAAATTTGTACCTGCATAACAACACTATCACAGTTGATACAACACTACCCCGATTGGTCTCTCTAGAGCTTTGAGGTACTCTTAGAAAAGCAATCTCCTTGGACAACTGATATAGAGATCGGAACACTGGAGGAAGTATTAGATTATAGCGTGCTACTTGACAAAAAACTATGGCCAACTCAATTGGGATAAGATTATTTTAATTATAATTTGCTGTATGTGGCTCAGAAAACTATTCTTGACTGAGATTGGTGAAATTGAGGTTTTTCCCTTTCTCATTTTTGATACAAAATGCTTAGTCCTGATTTGGTGAATGTAATTTATATTACTTTTCTCTCTTATTATCACTCATTATATCTTCCTATTTTATATTTACTACAATTCTCTTAATAAAATCCTTAAAGAAATCATTTGAACATTCTGACTCACGTGATTGTAATGTTGCAAAATTCTTGACAATCTGGACCATTACACTAAGCAAAAGGCATCAACATATTTTCTGAATGCCCTTTGTTCAAAAACTTGATTACAATATTTATCCTACTCTGCTTCAAAAGAACAGGGTGATCAGGGGAACAGAGATAGCTATGAAAATAATGAAGTGCTTTGTTAACTCAGGCAGAAAGATTATATCAGACAATACATTCATTTGTCTGGTGTAATCAGACTATTTCTGAAGCTATGGGTTATGACATTGAGCCAGATCTTGATGTCTGTGCACATACTAAAGTATGTATAGTTTATCTGTTATACTATACCTTTAATTTCAAATAGAAATAACCATATGGTGTTTTATTGGTAGACTGATTTAGAGTAGATAAATATATCAGATAGTATGTCTACTACAGTATATGAGTGGCTCAATGGCTCAATGGTTAAGAAGCTGGGCTTGTCTGCTGGAAAGTCAATAGCTCAGGTTCAAGACCTGAGCACCATGCAACGGGGTGAGTTACCGTTATCCCCCCCAGCTCCTGCCCACCAAGCAGTTCAAAAACATGCAAATGTGAGTAGATAAATACTGTAGGTACTAATTTGGTGGAAAGGTAACAGCGTTCTACGCGCCTCGGCACATAGTCATGACTACAGAAATGTCTGCAAAAATGATGGCTTCCTCAACTAAGAAACGGAGATGAGACTACCCCCTGGAATCATACATGACGTAGACTGGGGAAACCTTTACCTTTATGTCTACTATATAAATATAAATATAGTATATATTAAATCACAGCCCCCTTCTGTCATATGTTAATAACTTCTGTAGGTTTGTGGGATGACATTCAAGGCTTTTTGTGGGAAGGTGGGTCATGCAGCCCCAGGACCACTGATTGTAAACCTTTAGGTTTGAAGGATCCTGATAACTTGGAGTACCTAGAACCCTCTCCTTGTTTTACCAGTTTATATTGGCTTTGATCGGTGAACTGTAAGATTCTAAAGAAGATAAATAAATAAGTAGATCTATCAGCGTGTGAAATCTCCCCTGCTATATTAACCTTATTAAACTTACACACTGAGAGTGTGCTTGTCTACTTTTTTCAGGTAGTTGTCAGATACTTCATAATGCTACTTTCTTTAAATGCCACTGGATTTCTTTTTATTTATTTTTATACATTGTATAAATGCACTGAAGCAGCTCAATAAAGCTTTGGGGATCTGTCACAAGTGTGTGACTTTCTTGCTTCTGGTTAGCATTCAATATAAGCACTGCATGGAGCAAGCATTTCTGCCTGACCCTAGTTTCAGTACGTTTGTTTGTTATCAGAGAGTGGTATTTCCCAATTCTTTATATCATTCAATTGCTTTGGTATTCAGCCGCCTATTGAGCACGATTTGCTTCCCTGTTTTTTATATTTTGCTCTTCAATGTACCTGAGTATATGATGTATAGATGCGTGAGAAGGGAAAGAATAGTACATAAAGTCACATGAAGATATGATACACATTTTTGCCTATGCTGTATTTTTTATTTCTGTGGTGAAAAAAGATGTGGGACAATCTGTAGCTGAATCCTTCCACTGTTTGTAAAAACCACTTAATGCTACAATCAAAATATAACTTCATGAATTCTGATATACGAAGAGAGTCTATGTATACTATGTCTGCAGAGAGAAAAGAAACTATGGAGGAAAGTGGAGCTTTAAAATTTGATGTCATCCCCAAAAGCATTTTTCTTCTTCATAGCTTTCCGGTCTCTAATTTGTGGGCTATCTTACTAGAGAGGCAACTGAAGTACCTTGATGCCTACTTTATTGTCTTTTCAGCACCGTAAAAAGCCTTCAGGCTCTTTAATATTGACTCTCTATTCATGCTGCAGTGGAGACTTTTAATTAATGCTTTTGGATCCACTGCTTAGTGACAGCTTTAAGTGATTGTTCAACTAATAGTTTTACTCTGAGTGTGTGCTTGGATATGTGCAAATATGAAGATTTTTTTTTAAAAAAGATTTTGTTTATGCTATTTTCAATTTAATCTTTTTAGGCGCTTTTTTCTTAAACCACTTTGCAAAATTGGTATATATTGTTAAATATATAGGATTTTTTTTTTAATGACCTTGTAATCCCTTAATTCAGGGTAGAGTCAGGGTGACTGAATGGAGCTGAGCATTTACTGGCTGGATGCCCTTCCTGATGCCTATGTGGAGTTTGCAGCAGATATTTTCTCTTTGTGCCTGTAGAAGGAAACATCTGTGTTTACCTAGGATTGAACTCTCAATCTTCTGAGTGGGAAGCAAGCCTCTTCAGCACTAGGCCACAATTCCATTCTTAAATATATAGATATTACATGAGCTAAACTGTTAATTTTGAGTATAACATAGCAAGATGAGATGAGATGTCTCATTGCTTCCCTGGTTAATTTTTGAGAACCTTTCTGTACCAAATAAATACATTTAAAAAGTTAGGATTATATTAAAATATGGGAATAATACATGCATGGATTCTCTAATGGAATCCACCATGAAAGCTTGAAAGCTTCCTATTCTTAGTCTTTCCCTAAAAGCAAGTTGAAATAGAAAAATACATTCAACCAGATATGTCAAATAGGTAATAGAACTGAAGGATTTCCTATCAGCTCCCCATATACAGTATACCTTCAATACATTCAGTCTTTGTTCCATTGTTTGTGCCTGCATGATGTTCAATTCCAAAAGGACAGTCTCCTCCAAAGTTCCTTTTGGGTCACATTTACTTGACCCACAAGAGCAGGGAGACAGGAGTTGTTATGGGTCTCCTCTCCTAAAGAGGTACATCTAGTGGGATCAAGAGATCCTCCATGGTGGCTTCCTCCCTATGGAACATCTTCCCTGCAGAGATAAGATTGACCTTGACACTCTTTCACAAGACTGGTTTTGCCAAGAGGCCTGGGGAAACCAATGTGAGATGGAGCACATCAAGTAATATCAGTAACTGTAAGAGGTAGCTTGGAGTCTTAGTGGACAATCAATTAAATATTGATTGAGTGTGCGGCAGCAGCCAAAAAACCCAATGCAATCCTAAGTTTTATTAACAGAGGGATTCAATCAAGATTGTTTCAGGTACTAATACCACTCTATAAAGCCTTAGTATGATCACACCTAGAATACTGCAATCAGTTTTGGTCACCACACTATAAAAAAAGATGTTGAGACTCTAGAAAAAGTGCATAGAAGAACAACAAAGATGATTAGGGCACTGGAGAGTAAAACATATGAACAGTTACAGGAACTGGATATGGCTAGTTTAGTGAAGAAAAGGACCAGGGGAGATATGATAGCAGTGTTCCAATATTTAAGGGGCTGTCACAGAGAGAAGCACCTGAAGGCCAGGCAAGGAATAATGGATGGAAACTGATCAAGGAGAGATTCAACCTGGAAATAAGGAGAAATTTTCTGACAGTGAGAACAATCAACCAATGGATTGTCTTCCGATTGTGGTACCTTCATCACTGGAAGCTTTCAAGAAAAAACTGGACTGCCATCTGTCAGAAATGGTGTAGAGTCTCCTGCCTGGGTGGGGGGTTGGACTAGATGACCTACAAGATCCCTTCCAACTCTGTTATTCTATTCAGTGGAACAGCTTGCCCTCAGAAGTTGTGGGTGCTCCATCACTGGAGGCTTTTAAGAGACCGGACAGCCATTTGTCTAGAATGGTAGAGGGTCTCCAGCTTGTGCAGGGAGTTGGACTAGATGACCTCCAAGGTCCCTTCCAACTCTGTTCTATGTTCTATGAATGGTTGATTGATTGATTGATTATTGACACTAGGGGGTGGGAGTTATTGCTTTTTATTATTTTTATATTAGGGTTTTTTTTGTCTTTGTAAGCCAACTGGAATTACTGAGAGTGAGCTGGGCAGTCATATAAATTTTCTTACATAAATAAACTTCAACCCCTCTACCATTTCCTATTGGTTAGTGATGATTAAGTCCAGTACAGCTGACTCTCTAGTTCCTTCCCCTATCTTTTGGATGACAGAGTTGTCAGCTAGGCTCATGATGAAACTGTTTGATTCATTTCTGTAAAAGCATTTTTTTTCCAAAGGAAATATAGGGTTGACTTGATAGCAGTCTTCAATATTTGAGGGGCTGCTACAGAGAAGGAGGGGGTCATCCAGATTCAGCCATAGTTTCATTCCATACAGCATTAACCTTGCGAACTCTCAAGTTTCCTCCTTGCGTTATATATTCAAGATGGACAGTATTTAATATTTATTTGCTATGTATATGTAGGGATGTGGGTCTATATATATATGTTGTTCATACTATGTTTAGGTATGTGTCATGTATGTGTTTCACTTTGAGAGTGGGCAACTAAATTTCATTTTTGATGTGTGCCGTTGTGCCCACAATATAAAAATGACAATAAAGGTTATCTTATCTTATCTTATCTTACCTGAGGGCAGGACAAGAAGTAACAGATGGAAGCTTATCAAACAGAGATTCAACCTAGAATTAAGGAGAAATTCCCTGTCAGTTACAGCAATTAATCAGTGAAATGGCTTGTCTCCAGGAGTTGTGGGTGCTCCATCACTGGAGGTTTTTAAGAAGAGATTGGAAAACCATTTGTCTGAAATGGTATAAGGTTTCAATAAATAATAATAATAATAATAATAATAATAATAATAATAATAATAATAATAATAATAATAATAATAATAATAATAATAATAATAATAATAATAATAATAATAATAATAATAATAATAATAATAATAATAATATATAAATGTTAAAGGCTATCTTCTGAATGACCCAGCTTGTACTGAAGTTGGTCCTGTTGAGACCCATGGCTGGATCGTACTTAAGAGAATTAAATATTTTATTCCTTTGCATAGATGTTATAAAATGTATCAATATAGAAAAGAATCATAATTCATTAAAAAAACTTCCTGGATTTTCATTTTATACACATAGCTATTAATTTCAAAATCATTTTTACGATTTTGGTCAAACCCCCCCCCCTCCCAACATTTATGTATGTATATATGTAAGCAAGGAGAACAAACACGTTTTGTATGAAAATTTATAGAACTCCATACATTTTTATGCAACAACAACAACAACTATGTCAAAAAACTTCGCAAAACACATCAAGAAACTGCAGCTTCCTGCAATAATTCCAGCAATGTTACAAAAAACTGCGCTACTCGGAACATCTTATATTTTAAGAAGGTACCTGGTTGACACCTAGGATGCTGGTAGCAACCCGTGTCAACCATCAGCACCAGCCAATTTGAATGTTCAGTTAACTGAGGTTCATGTTTAATGAATAAAAGATAATAATAATAATAATAATAATAATAATAATAATAATAATAATAATAATAATAATAATAATAATAATAATTAATAACAATAATAATAATAACAATAACAATAATACAATAACAACAACAATAACAACAATAACAATTAACAACAATAACAATAACAATAACAAACAAACAATAACATATAACAAACAATAACAAAACAATAACACTAACAATAACAATAACAATAACAATAATAATAATAATAATAATAATAAAGTTGGAAGGGACCTTGGAGGTCATCTAGTCCAACCCCCTGCTCAGGCAGGAAACCCTATACCATTTCGGACAAATGGCTGTCCAGTCTCTTCTTAAAAACTTCCAGTGTTGGAGCATTCACCGCTTCTGAAGGCAGGTTGTTCCACTGATTAATTGTTCTAACTGTCAGGAAATTTCTCCTTAGTTCTAGGTTGCTTCTCTCTTCGGTTAGTTTCCATCCGTTGCTTCTTGTCCTGCCTTCAGTGCTCTGGAGAATAGCTTGACTCCCTCTTCTTTGTGGCAGCCCGTGAGATATTGGAACACTGCTATCATGTCCCCCTCGTCCTTCTCTTCATTAAACTATCTCCTATTCAATGGGTTGTAACTCTTCAATTGAAATCATTTGCTTTATTTTATAACAGAATCCACAACTTTTGATATTTAATTAGCAATTTAAATAAGCTTCAAATTTGAAGTTAGAGTTTCTTAGTGACAAATCAAGGGCAAAACCAGGTATGTCAAACTCGCGACGTCACATGACGTCGCACGACGTATCATGACTTTTTCCCCATTGCCGGCAATGGGATGGGCGCGGTTTTGGTGTGACGCATCTGGCCCATGGGGTGGCAGTTTGACATTCCTGGTCTACACATTCTTTAGTCATAGCTGCTAGTTGCATCACAAATGAATCAAAAGATGAAATAGGGCATATTGATCAAAATAGCTATCTCAGGTTAAGTTCTTCGACCAGCTCTTATACAAAATACAATTTACCTGTTGTTCTAAAATAATCATGTTTTGGATTTATTTGTTCTGTATAACTTTGAATGCTGCTGGTGTTGATGGGATATTGCAAAATAAGTGGTTGCAGTAAAATGGGAAAAATGGAACTCAATACTATAACATTGTCTGTACACTAAAAATCAGGACAGTTATTGTGTGAACTTGCAAATAACTGTCAACAAAAACATCACATCAACAAGGAAATACAGTAATAATTATGATGATGATGATTGCAGGAGACGAAACATGAATATTAAATAATGTAATAATACAAACAGAATGCTGGCAAAGAAAAGCATCACATGATCAATTTCTACAAAACGTTGGGGGAGAAGTAGATAATTGAAACATTATAAAAAGAAATTGGAGGCTTGATTTTGATTGCTCAAGGATAAGCTATTTAAACTACAGTAATACAATAATCCAAAGTGCAGATTGTGAAAATTAGTAGAAGAAACAGTAGATCAACAACAAGATTGTGCAAACTGATTATAAACAGCTATACAACACAGTTACCAAAATGATTCACTGGGAACTTGATCATATGATCATATGACAGTAATGAAAAATTGGTAGCAGATAAGAGTTGAAAAAGTGATCGAGATACAGCAGGTTAAAATATTGTGGAATTTCTAAATAAAAAGTGATAAAGTCTTGGCTCATAACACACCAGATTTAACTGTGGTTGAAAAAAGAAAGTGTGGATAATTGATTTGGCAATACCAGGTGATAGCAGAATAGGAGACAAAGGAAAAGATCATGAAAATAGAAGCTGAAAGATTATGATTGTGATGGTCGTGGTAGTTATCAACACACTGGTTCCATTCTTTTGTGTCATACCAAAAAATATTACATTACAATATCCTAGGTTCTTGAGAAGAACTTATGTATGAAAGCCAACACCAGCTAAATAACTGGCAGCTGTGATTTCACATTGTTGTGTATATACTAATACAGCCTCCCAAACATTTGATTAAACACCGTATTAAATTGATCAAAGGATAAACCAATAGTTATAAGATGATTTTACTGTTGTTCAGGATTAAATAAATCATCATACTAACATTTTTCCGCGTGTTCAGAATTAAATAAAATGAGTAAAAATATAGCTGCATCATCATCAACACCACTATTTCAAATTCAAGTCAAATCAAATATCTTTATTATGATCAAAAACAAGTACATAATAAAACTCAAAAGTATGACAGATGATAATGATAATAAAAATAAATGATAATATAAATCAGTTGGCTGCACATTTTGCACACAACAAAGCAGAACTTTGCCACAATTAGAGGAACAGAGTCATGAATATCTGAAACAACTAAGTAAATTGATAAGAATAACTGAGAGATTTGCTTAAATGTAAGGTTACCAACTCTGATAGTGTCCTAGCACAGAAACTGTTAATAAATGGTATTTAGCAGTTTTGCGAATGTCTTTGCCACATGGGCAAAATATTTTAATCTCCCATCTAAAACTGTAGGAAGGCATCAAACTGAGCCAAGGAGAATTTCCTTCTATGTGTAGAGAATATAAGCTGACTTAGATATCTAACAGGTCTAAGGAGAATGAACAAGCTGGTCAAGAGTATATCTTTGGAAAGAGATGTTAGATTTAATTAGATATCAATATCTCTAATCCAATGCTTCAACATTATTATGGCAATAGCTATAGCAATAGCACTTAGACATACTGTATACAGTAGTGGCCAAAATTGTGGAAACCTTTTGGGAAAAGTGTACAGTAGAAATGCCACCTTTGGTTAAGTTTCCACCAATTTTTCTTCTAATTTCTTTATAACTGTAGCCTTGTTACTTAATAATACTATTTTTACATCGCTTTCTGGGCAACCAGTCAACTCTTTGCACCATTACTTTAATTTTATTACGTTTTACAAGCTCACTAAATGAAAGAACACAAAAAAACCCAACCAACTTGATAGCGATCACATAACACACTGACAAATGTCTTCCTCTCAGCTTCAATATATGACATCAATAACTGAATCCTACTGTGACCTGATTGGCTCATTGCCAAAACAAGATGACACCTGATTGGCTCTCTAAACACTCATGCTCATTGGCTACAATCAGATGAAGGAAAGCTACCTGATATCAACATAAGCAAGTTGTGCTTCCTTTTTCTGGTTATTTGGCTATAACTTTTCATAGAATATAGTACAGATAATTGAACAAACTTTGTTGCATTACATTCTTGATTAAATTATCTTTCCATTGATATATAATTTTATGGTACTACTCTCCCAAAAAAGTGGTGTTATTAGCCATCAAACCTCAAAAATACACTTTTCACAAAAGGTTTCCACAATTGTGGCCACTACTGTATACCGCTCCATAGTGCTTTACAGTGGTTTACAATGTCAGCATATTGCCGCCAACAATCTGGGTGCTCATATTGCCAATCTCAGAAGAATGGAAAGTTGAGTCAAATTTAAACCCATCAGCATTTTTCACACCTGAATGCACAGAATTGAGATAATGAAAATCCAAGGAGTTTCATTTATTTTTTATTTTATTTTATTTTATTTTATTTTGCCTATTACTTTGGGTCAAGATGACATTGTGCTGTCAGTAAGGGTCCAAGATTTACAAAAATAAAATATATATTTGCCCAATATGTGAAAATATATAACTGTTGGTTTCAATGCTCCTGATGCCAGCCTCATGAGAAGAATTGTGTTTTAGATAAAGCAGGAGGCAGGAAATTCATTCCTAAGCAGCTTGATCTCAGTTGTTTCTGGAGTACACTGTGGGTCCAATTGCGCACCAAGTAACAGCTGTGCTCTAACATTAGCTCAAAATACTTTGAGTGCAGCTGGAATGAATAAAGTTTTTTACTAGTGAAAAATTATTGCACTGCCGTTGTACTTCTTTGGTGTTTCCTGCTCCATATTCCCTGTGCATTCTAGATGAAGTTGCAACATGAAAAACTGTGCTTCAGTATTTAAATGATTTAACCTGCTCAATCTATCTTCTTAAAAAGGACATAACTAGCACATTGCAAGATCGTAGATTGCTTTCTATGTTATAAAGATGACTATAAATCCTACTGGGATATCCTATGCAAGCACAAAATATTCAAATTAAATTGTATTGTAAACAAAGAACATTTTGGGAAGAAAAAAGAAGTAGCTTAAATTTGTCTCATCCATGAATGTAAAAGGAGAACTTTCATTCACTCCAGGATGTGTTTCAGCAGGTCACATCACTGTTGCATAGAAAATGTTATAGGATTTTTAAAAAAACAACACAGAGAAGTGAAATTCTCCTGAGATTCTTCTTAATGATTAACTTACACCTGAACAGCAAAAAACAAAACATTAATTCCTTGTGTAGGCATTGTTTGTTTGAATGACAATGATAATGATATGATGACAAGAAGAAGAAGAAGAAGAAGAAGAAGAAGAAGAAGAAGAAGAAGAAGAAGAAGAAGAAGAAGAAGAAGAAGAAGAAGAAGAAGAAGAAGAAGAAGAAGAAGAAGAAGAAGAAGAAGAAGTTGGAAGGGACCTTGGAGGTCATCTAGTCCAACCCCCTGCTCAGGCAGGAAACCCTATACCATTTCGGACAAATGGCTGTCCAGTCCCTTCTTAAAAACTTCCAGTGTTGGAACATTCACCGCTTCTGGAGGCAGGTTGTTCCACTGGTTAATTGTTCTAACGGTCAGGAAGTTTCTCCTTAGTTCTAGGTTGTTTCTCTCTCTGATTAGTTTCCATCCGTTGCTTCTTGTCCTGCCTTCAGGCGCTTTGGAAAATAGCTTGACTCCCTCTTCTTTGTGGCAGCCCCTGAGATATTGGAACATTGCTATCATGTCCTCCATCGTCCTTCTCTTCATTAAACTAGACATACCCAATTTCAGCAACTGTTCCTTATATGTTTTAGCCTCCAGTCCCCTAATCATCTTTGTTGCTCTTCTCTGTACTTTCCATCTATACTATACCTGTGCATTTGATTTTCTTGCCTA
Source organism: Azemiops feae (assembly GCA_023970755.1). Lineage (NCBI taxonomy): Eukaryota > Metazoa > Chordata > Lepidosauria > Squamata > Viperidae > Azemiops > Azemiops feae. The sequence continues at coordinate 788,902 of JALGBA010000369.1, forward strand.
AATGTAGAACCTTACTTTTTTCACCATTGAATTTCATTTTGTTAGATAACACCCAATGTTCAAGTTGTTCAAGATCCTTCTGTATCTTAAGCCTATCTTCTGGAGTGTTGGCTATTCCTGCCAGCTTGGTGTCATCTGCAAATTTGATGAGTTCCCCCTCTATCCCCTCATCCAAATCATTGATGAAGATGTTGAAGAGCACTGGGCCCAGAACAGAGCACTGGGGTACCACACTACACACTTCTCTCCATGCAGTTCCATTGAGGACCACATGTTGAATACGACCAGTCAGCCAGCTATGAATCCATCTTGTGGTGATGCTGTCTAACCCACATTTTTCTATCTAATCAAGTAGTAGGTTGTGGTCTACTTTATCAAATGCCTTACTGAAGTCCAAGTAAATTATATCCGCAGCATTTCTCTGGTCCACTAATTTTGTCACTTGGTCAAAGAATGCAATAAGATTTGTCTGGCATGATCTGTTTTTGACAAACCCATGTTGGCTTTTGGTAATGGCTTTGTTTGCCTCTAGGTCAGTAGTGGCGAACCTATGGCACGTGTGCCAGAGGTGGCACTTGGAGCCCTCTCTGTGGGCACACGCACCGTCACCCCAGCCTCACCTCCTCCCATGGCCCCCTCCTCACCAGCAGTCCTCAGGAGGAGAGTCGCCCCCGGGCACGGCCCACGCAATGCTGCGCAGCCAAGGACATGGTAGCCCGGCAGCAGGGACAAGACTCCGCCCTTGCACCCCATCGCACGCAGATGATGCTGCAGGGCATGGGCAGAGGGCGTGGCCACCATGGTGCTGCTGGGCTGCCTGGGTGATCTGTGGTGGGCTGTGGAGGTGGTGGGTGGTCCAGCGGGCACGGCGGAGCGGGGACAGGGGTGGGGGTGATTTTGGGGCACTCGGTCTCTAAAAGGTTCACCATCACTGCTCTAGGTGTTCGCAGATTTGTTGTTTGATTATCTATTCTACAATCTTCCCAGGTATTGAGGAAGGCCTGTAGTTTCCTGGATCCATTTTTTTCCCTTTTTTGAAGATGGGAACATCAGCTCTTTTCCAGTCCTCTGGTAGTTCCCCAGTGCTCCAGGATCTTTGAACAGGCCCAGAGATGAAGGTTAAAATCATTCTTAAAGATTCAAGTTTAAAACTCTGGAGAGTTATGAAGAGACAGTGAACACAATACTGAGTTACATGGATTAATGGTGCATTTGGTATAAAACAGTTTCCAATGACCTGAATAATTTATTATGATTTATTATAGCCTAGCCTTTCATCTGTAAAACTGTGCTTGAGATGGTTGCCATAACTGGAAGGGGGGGGGGGCTGCCTATTCACAGGATGGCTATTTACCAAAAGTTAACTAATGAAGTTACTCCCTGTCATACTCTCTGCTCTTCCAGAATCCCCCCTTGTCACCTTAGTGTTTTTCAAACTTTGAGTGGACAAATAAGTTCTCTTCCAGACAAATCTCTAGACTGCAACAATCCACCATGTTTGTATTCTACAATATATGTAGCCTACAGTCATTCTTGGAAACACAAATATTACACTTTTTTTAAAAAAAATATTATATTTGTGTTTCCAAGAATGACTCTAGGCTACATATTTTTTTTAAAAAAAATGTTGGTCTCATAAGGCAATGTCTAGCAGGAGTCAAGGAGGATATTTGTGGATCTCCTGGTGCATGCAGACCAGTGTTGTTTTTTTAAACTTGCCAATGTTTAAGATGTGAGGGCTTCAAATCCCAGAATTCCAATGAAACTAGAACTCTGGAAATAGAAATCCACACATCTTAAATGTGCCAAATTTGAAAAACACTGATGTAGACATTATTGTTAGATCTGGGAAAAGACACCAGGATATGAGATTATATATTTCTGAAAGTTGCTATGCTATTGCAATTATAATTATTTAGCTTTATCATCCACTTTTAGGTGCTCAAACAGCCCACACAGTGCTCTTTCTCCTATTTTATTTCACAATTGTGTGAAGTAGATTGGCCCTAGAGAGAAAATGACCCGGTCCGAAGACAGCCAGGGAACTTCTGTTGTTGAGGGTAATTAGAACCTGCTCTTAGTCCAACATCTTGAACACTGAATACAGAAAACTGAATCTCCCTCCCCACCAAAATTTGTTGGGTTTCAAATCAGCACTGCCCTATATGCAAGGCAAGCATTACCGTGTACTATTACAACATTGTAAATGCTGCCATATTAATTTCTTGAGTTTCTAAAAATCAATAGAAATGATTGGAAACCTCTAAGCACTTCAACTATATCCAATAGCCAAACAGTCCTGGTGATTTACCAAATATTGTAAGCACTGACTCTGATCAGTGTAAAGTTTAGTAAGGTTAAGCAAAGCATGGACTCAATAAAAAAGACACAATCAGAAAGGAACAAATTCAAGAAGTACAAATGCACAAACAATAAATGAACTTGCCCCCAAGAAACCATGCAATGCAGCTTAATTTCCCACAAGTCTGCCATATAATGCAATTAAACATCCACAAGATTCCAATTACAAGGGATATAATTATCAAACAATGGCAGCTAATTGCACTGCTAACCTATCTCCAACCTCTTTCAGGCAGCTCAGTTCACTGCAAGGCTTCAGTGATTGAAGCTGTAGACAATTCTGAGACCAAATGACCAGGCAATCCTTCAAAGCTTAAATTTTTTTAAGTCCACAATATTGCAAGTAAATATCCTTGTTGCTCCTAATCTGCTGATTTTTCCTTTGCTTAACCTAACATTAACATTACATTCAGTAAAACAATAGAATAATGCAGTGTTCCCTGTGCTATCCTATAATGATGGTAAGCTCATTGGATATCAGACAATTAATGAGATCATCAAATTAATTCAAACTTGTAGGCTGTGTTGCAGTATAATTTGAGTACTGTATATGTATGCAATACATACTACACACATACATATAGTGTGTGTGTATATTATATATATTATATAGTATATATTGTATATACTATGCAGTGCTCAAAATATATTGCATCACTCCGTACAATAGCATATAATTAGTTTATTCATTTGCTTATTAACTTGATTCCTGTAGCCACCTATTTCAACAAGTGACTCCAGGTGGCATATAAATAAAATATAAAATAAATAAATAATGAAAATAATAATATATGGTCAACAATATTGTATATATTATATAATATATAACATATAAAAGTAAATAAATTATAATTAATTTGTATATTTATTTATTTATTTGCTTTAGTTGTTCTTGCCATCAATTACTAAAAGCCTTTATTCATGAAGGATGCTTGGTGGTCTCTGAGTTTTATTGTCTTCTTGCAGACATTTAATTACCCAAATTAGGTAACTTCAACAGTGCTAAAGAGCAGGGATTGATCTCAATTTATATGCTAGTGGATTGCCCTTTCAGTATTGGTGGGAGTGGTCCTGGAGATTCTTTATTTGGGCTGTTTACTGTTAGCTTGTTCGGCAGTTCTTTGATTGGGGTATCATTTACATCTTGATTTTTGGTCTGATGTTAATCTTGGTGCTAATCTACATTCATCTGGGTGTTGATTGCTGGTGGGGAAGTGTTTTGATCTTTTTGTTCCTTTTTGGCTTCTTGTTGATCTCTTTTGCACAATATGTAGATGTCTATGTGGCTATTGATGGCCAATTTGTTAGAATACCAAGCTTCCAGAAATTCTCTTGGCTTAGTCTAAGATGGTCACAGTTTCCCAGCTAAAACTATGGTTAAGTCTGTCTATATGTTGTGAAATTAAAGTGTTTTTAATCATATCTTCTGACTGCTCATTGCTCTACTTGGATGCATTCTGCTTGTCTTCTGCCTGTTTGTCCTACGTAGTGGCTATTGCAGTCTTTACACCAGTGGTGGGATTCAAATATGTGAACAACTGGTTCTCTGTGTGGATGCTGCTTCCAGAAGTCCATTCTGGGCCTGGGCAACAAAAAATTAGTTATTGGTTCTGCCGAAGTGATGCGAACCGGCTGAATCCCACCACTGCTTTATACTGTAAGTTGTAGATGACTCCAGTTTTTCCTTCTGGAACTGCTGGATCCTTAGGTTTATTAAGCATTTCAACCCTGAGCTACAAATATTCTTCCTTATCAGGCCTTTATTCATTTGCCATATTCAGGAATCAATATACAGAATTTAGTTCCTTGCCATATATAGTTTCTCATTGACACAGTGTTGCTAAAACAGATTTCTACAAATTACAGTATTTATTGTTGGCGTTTTTTTAGAGCTAAAACTAATTTTATGGAAGACATACTGATTTAGAAATGTGTTTAGATAGCAAGGTGGGATTCCTTCAATTTTCTCCAGCCTAGAATCTGAAACCTTGAGGGGGGGGGGAATTGTTAAAGGTTTGCCCAGTACACAAAATAATTCTGACACATATTTTCAGAGAGCCCTCTGGCTGTATAAAAAGTTGATGACACTGACAGTGGGGAAAAATGCTTATATCTACAATTCTCCATTATTTTCTCATTAACTTGAATTTTAAAGGGAATCCCATTAGTGCCTCCAGAGAATGAACAGTATAAATAAAAACTACAGATTTATTCTTGCATTAAAAGAAATGCTATGGCAACAGGTTTGATTGTCTTTGCTGCAGTTTAAAATCTTAAAAGATGAATTGTCTGGGGTTGTTTTCACCCTTATAACCTTTTCTATATTGCATTTCACATCTCTAATTCCTTAGGGATATGCTTATCTAATAATAATCCTTCCATTGTTCTTAGTTACCATGCCACAGCTAAAATTATCTCAGTGCATTTTAACTAAAAAAGATAGTTTATTTTATTTGATTGCCAAGAATGCAGTGTGCTACTGCATAAGATTTACATCAGCAAAATTGGTGGATTAATCTGCATTGTTTAAATGTTTTTCTCACCAACTCATTTGGTCAGAATTATTCTTTCAATCAGTGCTACAGCATAACAGGTTTTCACTATGAAAAAATATAATGTATTGGTGATCAATTATCTTCATGATAGAGAGAGAGAGAGATCAATCTACTGAAGCTATAACCAATGGAATAAATTCCAAAGCAATAATACTAAGGATTTTTAAGTGTTAAGAATTGGTAAAGGCAAACCACACATAAGGACTAAATTATTTAAACCCCTTCCACTATAATTATTGCAACTGTGTCAGAGAAGACAGAAGAGAGGCATTTATGATTTGAAAGTTAATGTGTGCCATTTTACAGTGATTATCGCCAAGTATTACAAAGCATTCCTGCAATTATGAATGTCCCTACCTGGGAATCAGCTCCGCTGAACACAATGGGATTTACAACTGCTCAATAGACATGAGTTTGCTGTCACAGTGTCAGTGCAGTCCTATTAAATCTTATTGAGCTCAGTTGGCTTAACTCCCAGATAGGTAGCTGCAAGAATGTATTTTTGATCACTAATCAGGATGTGGTTGTTTTTTTTAATTCCTAGGCATATGAAAGTAACCTAAATATGTACTGACACAGAGAAGGGAAAAGGTGCAAAAAACAAATCCTCTCTTTCCCTCCCCTCTTCCTCCCATTCCCTCTCCTTTCCTTTTCTCCCTTATACTTATGGACATTAAAAGGCAAGGAAAAGAAAAGTGATTTTACTGTTTTAAAATATATGAACCAGAATCAAGTTTTGGATTTGACACCAAAACATTTGCAGGATCACAAAGTGGGGTGGTATGGTAGAGTAGAAATATATTTTCTTCTTTGTCATTCATTGGGTGGAGCATATTTTGAGATGAGTTGTAAGTTATATTTCCCATCTCAGTTATAAAGATGGGAAAATATTTATAAACAGGGAGTAGTTCTTTTTCAACATAATTTCTTTAGGAAAAATAAAATTCGAGTTCTTGGCTGTCTTTCTGGCATTAAGGACCACCCAAACCTAATTCAGTGGTCCAACTTTATTGGCCAATCACACAATCATTTGGTCTTAAAAAAATCTTAAAATTTGCTCCATCTAGCAGAGGCTGAGATACTTTCTTTCCTTCATGTAGCTACTTTCATTTTCCCTCTTTGTGCTTCTTTCAGTGCAATAATGTCTAATGCTGTCTGAACAGATTTTTCCTTTTTGAAAAATATGTTGAAACTGCCCAGATTCTCATAGCTGCAGAGGTGTCCTGTTAATGAAGATCAGAAGAAGCCCATATTCATATCTTCCCATGATATTGATTGCTATTCCCCATCAACCGTTTTTTCCCCTAAATGATAAAGTTATTATTGTGTTCCCTGTTATAAGAATCACATCTGGCTTTGTTGGTATCACACAGTAACAGTTTCGAAGAAAGAAAAAAACAATCACCTCCAAATCCATCCTTTCTCTCACCTAAACTCTCTGAACTGAGCATGCCTACTGGGTGACTTTGGACCAATCAATCCCTCTTAACCCAACCCAAATTTGTTGCTGTGGGAAGATAGGAGGAGGAAAGAGTATTATGAATGTTTGCCACTTTGAGTTACTTTATAAAGTAACAAAGCAGAATAAAAAAAAAACAATCATTTAAATACCTACTTAAATCCATAGCTGATGGGATCTAAGAGAAGAGCCTTTTCTGCATGGCCCTATGCAACAGAGTAACAGGGGTGAGACTCTTGAAACCTTTATCTGCCTATTCCCAAGACAATGCAGTTAGTTTGGCTGGATTCTTGAAAATAAAGGAATAACAATAAATAAACCACTTTGGCCTACTCCCAGTGTTGTTCTTGTTCCTTATGCTTGACAATTTTATTGTATTGTACAGTGCTTTTCAACCCACTGGTGGTACTTCGGCACCTGGTATGCTTACAATGGGTTGAAAAGCACTGTAAAAAAAAGTGTAAAAAGAAATGTAAAAGTGTAGTGGGGGGATGAGCGACCATCATAAATATGAATCAGTTGCTAAGCATCCGAATGTAAATCACATGACCCTGGGAATGCTGCAATGGTCATAAGTGTGAAAAATGGTCATAAGTCACTTTTTTCAGTGCCGTTGTAACAGTCACTAAGCAAACTGTTGTAAGTTGAGGACTACCTGTACTTTATCACTTTTTTCCTTTTTTGGGGTCAAGTTTTGTTACCTTGCTAGGCGACTGACGGTACTCGAATATTGCCATATCCTAAAAGTGGTACAATCTGTAAAAAGGTTGAAAAGCCCTGGTATTGTAAACCATGCAGAGTCATTTTCGATAGTGAGATGGGATGCATTTAATAATAAATAAATAAATAAATAAGTTTATTGTACCCTTAAAATCAAATAGTGTCAAATATCTTATAGCTGTTACAAACACACACAGAAGCACAAACGCACCAATGTGTATAATAAAATTTCGATTAGAAGAAAAAATATACTCTTATTTATGTTAAAAACATAACAAACATGTCCATAATGTTTTTTTGGCAACAATATGGAAGTGATTTCTATTTATCTCCTTTCAAACTTCCCTGTTTGATTTACACGCCTGGCTTTTCTGGTAGTCTCTCCTTCAAATACTAACCTGATTCAATCCTACTTAGCTTTTCAAAATCAGCACAAAACATAGACTAATAGAGTTGGAATGGATCTAGCACCAAGCATCTAGCTAGCCCTAAGGTAGATAAATGCTGCCAACAATGGATTCTGAATTCTGTAAGTGGGCTTAGGGCCAGGAAGTCATTCTGATGGTAACGTTCTGATGGTAAAAAGAAATCTTATTCATCTGTTCTAATAATGGACAAGCTGGCATGATTCTCTAATTCCCTTCTTATTGAATCCCTTACCTACTGCCTGTAGGTAAGGAATAACTCCCATTGTATATTTCTCTACATTGAATTTCTAAAGAAATTCCTGCCCAGATTTATTTTATTTTTTTGCCTTGAGTTGAGTATTTCCAGGAGATGCATTGACACAAACATGTATAAGTATCCTTCTTTCTTTTGGATCTCACTTACCTTGATCTACATCAGACATGTCAAACTTGTGACGTCACGTGACATCGCGAGACGTATCGGGACAGTTTTGCCATTGCTGGCAATGGGGTGGGCGCGGCTTCCAGATGACGTGTCCGGCCCATGGGCTGGCAGTTTGACACCCCTGATCTACATGATATTATCCATTCTGTGATCATTGGTTTTAAGTAAGTAAAGACTGTATTAAAATTGCTTTTTAATTAATTAATTCTTATATAAAGTTACACATTTGCACTATGGAGAAAACTAACAATGCCACCATATTTGTTAAATTCTTGAGTGGACAGACTTTCTAGGTTGCTTGGCTATATAAACAATACAGTGTAGACACAAAAGTTGGTATGAAGTAGGTAGTAAACAGAGGTATAATACGTTATTACAGGAATATAGATTTTGCATCATTAAAACAAGATTCCAGGGAAAAAAGAATACTCTTAAAAAGCCTGCCTTATTCTGCAGTTTATTTTTGTTTGCTTCTTTAGGTCTAAATTGGCTCCATGAACAACTTACCTGTCAGGAAGAGCAGCTATTTCCAGGTGACACAAATCCTACCTCTTGAGGCCAATTCTTAGAAGAATCTCTGTAATTATCTCCCCAACAGCACAGAATATAGCCATTGTTACTTATCAGCTGCAAGGAGCTCAATTGTGGGAATAAATTGGGATTTCCAACTGGTGGTGAGCACAAAAATGACCATTTTCATATGGAAATGATAGGTTTTGTACAAGTAGAAACATTCAGAACTACTGTGGAGGCATTAATAAGAAACTGGTGAAACTACATTTCCCAGGATGTCAGCAAAAACATGACTGTTGCACAGATTTTATTGAGACATTATGTCATGGTTCCGATTAGGGGAATACTTCAAAGAACTTCGAGGCATTGTTTACCTTAAAGTCTCTTTATTAGCAAAGCACCCTTCGGCATGAACGTGGTGGGATGCCAAGATCTGAATTCCCCTCCCCTGAGCACATAATATTCAATCACAATTCCCTCCTCCAATTGCAGTCATAAATCACGTTCTCAAATCAGTTTGAAGGGCAAAGTTTCCCTTCCTTTCAACAACCCGCCAAATTCTTATCTTCTCTTATTTCAAAACAGTCTTGAGAGACATTCTTCCTCCTCCCCCAGCATCAACTAATTCTAACTCTAAAAGCAACACACAAGTTAAAGAAGCAAAGCTGCTTCTCCACATGTTGTCAAAGCAAGAACATCCAATGTTAGCAGGGGTGTCAAACTGCCGGCTCGCAGGCTGGATGCATCACCCAGAAGCGGCGTCCACCCCAGCTCCGGCAAGGGGGAAAAAGTTCATGATACGTTGCAGCACATCACATGACGCAGCGAGTTTGACACCCCTGTCTTAGGGCTACTAAATTTGGAATGCACAAATCTGGATTATTACTGTCAGCAAAGAGAGGCTTCTGTGTGTGGAGTAATGCTAGTAGAAAGCACAAAAAAGAGAGGACATTGAAATCATAGCTGAATGAGAAAAAAAGAGATTGCTGTAAAAAGAATGAGAGAAAAATACTTATAATGCATATATAGAAAAAATATAGTTTCAAAGAACAAAGTACAGCTAATATTAAAAAAAATGACCAGGAAATGTTGAGTGATTTTGATAGAATTTTGTTTTAATGTTTTGGATATGGATGAACAAGGTTAAAAAAGAACCTCCCACAGAGTGTTTGGAATTAAAAGGGGGAAAAAATGATGAAATTGTTTGAGATGAAACTGAAGTAAAGGAATGCACTGAGCAGGGAATAAGACAAATTTGTCTGATGTCACCTCAGAGTTCAATGTATTTATGGATAAATGTATGAGGAATATTTGTGACAGCAGGATGTTGTTTAGGGATGTGAATGCATGTGTACTCAGTAGGATGATGTCATTAAAATTATGAGAGTATAAATCCAGATGATTTGCAGCAAATGATTGTATGATATAATGAGGCTACATATCTGAAAAATGACATCAAAGAAGACAGTTGTGCTTCATAGGGAAGTGCAATGGTCTGTTGTGAGGAATGATTCTTTCCTGAAAGAAAGAAATAGCTATGTACTTCTGAGCTGAATGGAAGAATGAGACGCATTTTTAACTAGTATGCAGATACAATTTTTATTTGGAGCTCAAATGGGACCTTTAAAGATGGTGTAGTCTAAATTCTTAAAGAACATACTTTCTTCCCATTATGTTTCTTTTTAACATGGACTTACACTATGATCAAAAATTTGAAACACATATTTGGATATGCATCTTTCCTTACTTGTTAAATTTACATTTCCCCCCATGGGCTTGACACAGACAGCTGATCTTTTTTTTTTTTTTCAAGCCAGCTAGATATCTAATCCAAATAGCAATTCCCAAATTTAGAAGAACCCTAATCTTGGCAATATTTAATGTTCCCGACAGTTGAGCAGAGCAAACTATCATTGCACAAAGATATTCTTGAAAGATCAACCAATGTTTTGTTATGTTGCTTTCCTTAAGATGTCCAGCTGCAGCTAATAATACCTCATGTAGTCAGATTTCAGGTCACCTAGATCCATTTTATTTGTAGTTGTTATCCAGTTATTGTGATTTTATTTCTCTTAACATGGCTCGCTTTCTTTTACTATTTGCAAAACATTCTCTGCTTTGACCACTCCAATTATAATTATTTGGTTTTTCTGTGGTTTTTATTTGCTGTCTCACAATTTTTTTCCCCTTCTGTTTCTTGAGCTGGTCAATGACTATAATAAAGTACTACTACTTTTTCTGATTTGATCGACTGACAAACCCATTGTTTTCTTAGACTCTTTTACAATGTTTATTGAATGATTTCCTCCCCAAGTCTCTTCTACCTTTAGGTAATAGCATTTCAGAGTAACGTGCCAGCTTATATACTAGATCATCATGGAGAAAAGTCTCTACATGGTTACAGAGTTGACACCAACTTGATGGCACTTAATCAATCAACCCGTCAATTGAGTATCAGCTTATCACTTCTGTAATGTGAATGCTTGTTCTCCTTGCATTTTGCCTGCCTATGTGCAAAACATAATTGCTTCAATCGTTCAGGCACTAATGCTTGTCTAAGCTAATTTTTCTCCATTGACTGGAAGTGCAAGGTTATTTTCAAGTTGATAATGCTCCATCTCTAGCAACTTTGAATGATGATTACAACTCATAATAGAGAGATAACAATGCATACATTTTCTGTGTGTGCTTCATTTCTCTGTGAGAAGATCCTTTGGAATAAAAAGCATATTCATGTACATAAAGATACTTAGCATTTTGGTGATCTATGCTGATTCCTATGGATTATATGCAGCTGAACCTGAAATTTGAAAGCAGAACAACATATTATAAGAAATATTATAAATACTTATAAAAAAATATGAAACAGTCCAATAATAAGAATCTCCTTGTCTAAAGCTTCTCTTTTTTAACATGTCACATTGTTTGTTCTGATGGTGTGATGCTGTGCTTTCATAGTTCATAGTTGATTGCCATGACGTAAAGCAGTGAAATACTAAAATAATGAGATATAGGGAATTTGTATAACATTACACAGGAGGAGAAGTTGACATAGGATCATTATTTTCCAAGTACAAGATATCATCTTATACCAAGTCTGATCATTAGTACATCTAGTTTAATATTGCCTACATTAATTGGTGGTGGCAGAATTTCAGAGTACAGCATTCTCCAACTTACTCTGGAGACTAAACATGCATCCTTTGGTATATAAAACTGTCCTATAGCCTTGCCACTGAGTTATGATAGCACCATCTTCCTCCTAACATGCAATTTCATCTTAATAGCGCTCTTAGATCATATTTCTCAATTGGTAGGTCTCTCAATGTGGCTGAAAAAAACATTAGAGCCTTTAGAGGCTTGCTATGATGAATTTGCAAGGCATTCTGTGAATAAAATTGCTCATGCCTGCCCTTATTTTAATACCACTTATTAGGACGGTTTCTATAGAATCACCCAGAGAACTGCTTGATCACTTTGTATGGAATCTTTTCATATTATGCCATATGAAGATATAAATAAAATGGTCAGAAGAGTTTATCCAGTAAACAAAAAAAATGTTCCAATCTTTTGCTATCTTATCTTGTTACACAGTGAGTGCGGGTGTACATGTGTGTGTGCATATAAGCAGTAAGTGTGCAAAATATTGCTGAGTTAATTTAGGTACTTAACTTCCAGAAGGGCCTTGGTGTAAAAGCTAGTTATGAGGCTAAAAACTGCATTTTGAGTGCCACAGAAGATTGCATGGTTTGTCATTATGTTGCAATATCTCCATTTGTGACAAGAGCCAGCTTCAGACACTTTGGGATGAAACTCATGTGTTTAGACTTGATTTTAGCACTGACACCCTCTGTACCTCAACACTGGACTCATTATTGGTTGTGATGAACCAGTGCATGAATCTTATTGTATTATATTATAGATAGTAAACAATAGATTGAAGCTCAATTTTCATTATGCGGAGGCGACAGGGAAAGTTTTCCAGCATGGAAAAATGATTTTCAAACTATTATTGATGCTACTGCATCATTTTGGAAAAAAGTAGACTCACAGCATTATAATCTGAAAAGAATTGTTCAATTATGACTCCAGTTCAAGGCGACATGTTCAAATTTATCTTTTTTGTTGTAAACATTGTAGTTGGTACAACTTAACAGTCCACTTATGCAGTTTGTTGTTGTTATTTGCTATTATAATGATGTTTATGATTTTTAGAGTTATTGAGTATATTACAGGTGCAATCCAATACACTTCAGCCAAGGTTGTTCTCCACTATGAGGTCCAGAAAGCAAGCATGATGACACTTATGCTCATTAATTTTTATGAGCATATTCAAATGATATGAGCCAAGGCTAATACCTAGCAAATGATGTAATTGGGGCTGGAAGAATAGTTGCATATCAGATACGGTATTTCCAACCCATTATTCAAAAGATTTTTTTCCATGGAATCTGCAGTTTGTCTGTAGATTTCCATTATTCTTCCTTTTCCCAATTTGGGGGGGGGGGGGAGAAAGCATCAGGGTTTCTATTTTCTGATTTAGCTCTTAAAAATAATATCAAATATGTTGGTTATCAAAATAATGGAACGCCTTTTATTATTTTAGTATTTTTATTATGTACAGCTAACTGTATGTGTTCTTCTGCTATTTACATACCTGCTTTGCATTACATAAATCTGTTTTACCTTAATTAGAGTCTTCACAAGAAATCAATGACACTTTGTTCAAACAAGCTACTTGCATTCTTATCTTATCATTATTGTTTCTTAGAATTATAACATGAATCTTTAATGCTGTAAGATACTGATACATCCCCAACTATATTGGAGATGTATATCTATGAGGATGCCTCCCTTCCATGCCCCCCCCCCAAAGAAGCCCCACTGATATCCATTTGCCCACTTTTCATGAATTATACAGGACGGAGGATTTCCCTAGTGATATTGGAGACACAATTAAATCATCCATAAGGATTGTTTCATCGTTGTTTCTCCGGAGCAAAACAAAAATTTGCTTTGAATAATGATGTTCAACTACCAGAACCATAATATTAGAAAATGCAGGAGGGGGAAATATGAGCCCTCGGTTCCTCAGATCTTCACAGAACTCCTTGTCATTGTAATGTTATCAAATAATAGATCTGCCCTTTGTAGTTCCAGGGAAAGGGAGAGGGAAAGGATTCTTGTCTTTCAAAAAGTTATGTGATTTTGCTATCAGCTGTAGCGTCAGCATGCCTCTGCATACGAAGCTCATATTTGATTGGGTGCTGACATATTGTATGTAAATAACAGCACCAGTTCTGTTCAGTCTGCTTGGATTGTATAGATATAATATAACAACATGAGAGTGTAAAGAAATAGAACCATTGTATAATAAAAAGGTCTGGCAAAATAAACATATTTCCTTAAACAGTACTATTTTTAACTACCACCTTATGGAGGTCTCTTTTTACATTAATGGATTACTTGCCAAAAAAATATTCTTTGTTGGTTTGAGCAACCTTTTGGGCACCAGGGACAGGTTCCGTGGAGAGAGGTTTTTCCGTGGACCGGACGGTGCATGTTTTGCCTGCATCCTGTGGATGGGGCTTTGTTTGTTTGTGCACCCCGGTTCTGGCATGCCGTGGCCTGGTATTGGTCCATGGACCGGGGGTTGGGGACCCCTGGGTTTGAGAATGATGAGTCCAAACACCATCTCTACCTGTTATACAGCCAATGCTGTATAAAGTGAAGTTATGATATCACAAGTCAAACTCCATATTTTATCAACTTGTGTCCAGTACCAACACACAAGTAGGCTGCACTCTGATAGCAGAACACAAGTTTGATTCCTGGGTTTTGTTTTTTGGGTTACTGCAGTTAATAAGCAGAGGTTTATACTTCTTTTACAGTTATGTTGGATTCCCTTCACAGGCATATGCAAAACAAAGAGTGTAAGCTTTTTACACATAGTGCTTTCAATGTTTCTGTATCAGGCCTGGACCCATCTCTTCCCTACTGGGCCTAAGAGCCTGCCATCTGAGGGAATTGGTCTGTTCTATTTTTGCTGAGAAGACAAAGAAAGCCTTGCAGGGAAAAATATTAAAATCATTCCTGTTTCAGCTAGCAATTGACAGTTTAAGTGGGATACCTATCTTTATCTTTTCAAGGAGGGCAAGAACTGAAGACTTCACAAGGATGGCCCTATTGCCCTTAGAATTTGCTGCCTGAAGCAATCACCTCATTCTACATAATGGAAGCCTAGCTCGCTATGTAAAACAACAACCTCATTCATTTTTTTTCTTTCTTTCTCTCCCACTCTTTTTCTCTGTTTAATGTTTATTCATCTTCAGTTTTTTTCCTGCTGTCTTCAAGACTAGAATTTGTGCTTTCCCTCCATGTTCTCCGGCTTATTAGTTTCTCCATGTTGCTCTCAGTCTCTTATGCACATAAATGGACATAAAAATGACTTCATTTGTATTCTAACAATTGACAACCCAATTTATTCTGACTTCCCAATTCATGTCAAATCCTTCAATATGAAGGCATATCAGACAGCCAGTTCTTTTAAAAGAACGCATTTAAATGCAGGCAGGCAAACATTCCATCATATCAGCAGCATTTACAAGGTCCTCAATGATCTTTCAACAAAATTCCCATATTTGCTTTTAGAAATAAAATCCTTGCTTCCCACCCAGCTGTCTTAATTAAAGAATACAATTACAGCTATTTCCCTTGGGGTAAAAAAAAACAGCAAAATACAATTTTCCATTGTCTGGCTACTATGATAAAGTACGCAAGATGACCTTGACAGAAATTTGTAAGCACCATTGACTAGGCAAAAGGGGCTAAAACATTTTTTTTCCAAGTCCAGAACAATGAGATAATGTTTGTGAGTGGCTCAAGCAGATGCCTCCCTAATTCAATGGAGCATAAGAAAGGAGAGTTGATGCACCACAATAAGACTCATATAAGTTTTGTTGCTATAGCCAATCTTTCTAGTCTCTTTCCTGTGGATTTGACTTCTTAGGGGGACTGTTGTTGTTAGCTTAAAGGTGCTTTTTCAAAAGGCAACTGGACTGTTTTTTTCCTTGAGGAAGACATTTCGCTTCTCATCCAAGCATCTTCATTAGTTCTGGCAGGATGGTCAGGATTTTGGAAGGATTAGTTCTGACAAGATGGTGGGGGCTGGGTTGGAAGGATCATATTTTTTGCAGTCATCTGGTCATTAGCATTCTCCCTGAGAGCTCCTGAGGCCACTTGGGGATTGTTGTTGTTAGCCTTTAGAGACAGTGTCTATGGAGATTCTTAGTCATCCAGGTCATAGTTATCCCAGAGGTGCTTTTTCATGGGGCAACTGGACTTTCTTGTTTTTCTTTGAAGATGTTTCACTTCTCATCCAAGAAGCTTCTTCAGCTCTGACTGGATGCTGGGGAATGGAATATAAATCCTTCCATTCCCCACCATCCAGTCAGAGCTGAAGAAGCTTCTTGAATGAGAAGCAAAACATCTTCAGAGAAAAACAAGAAAGTCCAGTTGCCTTGTGAAAAAGCATCTTTGGGATAACTTTAGAAACAGACCACACAAGAGGCTCAACCATGAGTACTAACTGTATCTTTGTTGTAAAGATACATTAACAAAATCTTGCAAGATTGAAAATATTTCTCCCTGTCTTACCTTTTCTTCTCTGGAAAATTAGGGAGGGCTTCTGAAATGCTTCTCATACCTCCTCACCTTCTGTAGTCTGAGAAATCGTTTACATGCCATTGTCCAGTCTGCAGCTTTTCCTCCTATCTCCCATGATCATTAGCACATACCGCTACAATTATATAGGTAGATATAACAGCGTAATTTCAATTGTCCAGATCTTTTACCCACGAAAGATCTCTGTGTCATAATATAGCATATTCGGGACTATTGTTCATGAAAACATTGAACCACAGTACTGTGCTTTTTTCACGCACCACTTAAATTCTTTTCTCTCCAAATAAAAGTCCAAACTGATAAGTGATGCAGATGCATATATTGCCAGAAGTAGAGTAGGACTGAAAGGTGGAAAATTTATGAGAAAGAACAAGAGTCAATATTATTAGAAAAGCTGCACTTCCCACCATCACATTAATATGATGCAGTAATACTTAGAAAATTTAAGCTAGAAATAAATTGCACCCATCAAATTTACTAATGGAAGACATATTGCTTTTGACTTAAATATTTTTTATGCTAATCCTGATAAACTAAATGAAATGAAGACCACTGGCTGGGAGCCCCTGGCCTTCCTCCATGTTCTAAAAGTTTGAAACAGGACACCTAGTTCACATAACTTTATTCTATAGATGCTCCTTTTCAAAACACTCAACCTACCTTCCCTCAGCTTTGTGAATTTCTGTAGCCCTTTTACATGCTGAATTTCCCATGGTGTCATCTTATTCAATAATAGATTAATAAATGCTCACTTCACAAAAAGTTTCCAACAGAATGTAAGAGTTTGTGCTTTAGTCTCCTGCTGAAAATGCTGATGAATAATGACACATGGCTGCTACAATCAGTTCAAAAAGGGGCAAGAACTCCTATTCCAGTTCCGTGTTTAACTTGCGGAAGCCAGCAAGGGACAAAGATTTAGTTGTAGTTCTGAGTTGTTATATATGAAATATCTGTTGTTTTTTAACCTTCCAAATCTGCCTGGTCTTTGAGCAGGAAGGAAAAAAAAAACCTGAAAACAGAGACAATGCAACTGTTGAGGAAACAAAGGTTCATGGACAACATCTGAAAAGTATGCAGGGCTAACAGATTTCAATACACATGTCACTCATGCCTCTTGGAAACTGTGGAACTCTATTACTGGGGTTTTTTAGCAGATAAGGGAGGTCAGCTTAGTAATCTGCTGTCAGAAGTAATGAGGAACAGATTGCTCACATGCAGTCAATGGCCATAGCTACTGTAAATGTGAACCTCTGCAAAAGAGATAAATGGGACTCTTCTAATAGCAGTAGGCCCTCTCTGACATCACTGTACTTATCTATCTGATGGACTTTCATTCTGTCAAGCAACAGTATCAACAAGATCTACAATGGCTTCTTATAAGCCTATATTTTTGTGTCATTTCTACACAAAACTTCAATTTGCACATTTCAAGAGAATTCTTGAATTGTAAATAGAGTAATTACAATCCACTGTTGTTACTCGGTGTACCTAAAAGGGGATACAAACCATAAATGCCAATGAAGTCTCTTAATGATGTCAGGTTCTGGAAACAGGTTCTGGAAAGAAAGTATACTTTGGTTTTCAGAAAAGGATATCCTTATGCATCTGTAGGATGCAATATTGTTGATCCCTTCCCCACCCATGAATATTCAACATTGTTGCTTCTGTTCACAATAATATTCTTACTAACTGAGCTTAGTTGTTTTCTTGCAGACTTTTCATTAACCAATCAGATATTATGCTAGTAGAACATGATAAACAGAGATTACCACCAAGATAAATACCAGACCAAATGATAAACAATATTCCAATCAGGGAATTTCCAATTCAGACAAATAATCAAACAGTAAACAACAGCCTAACCAAGGAGCTACCAAGAACACTCCCACTCCATCCCATATAAACGGAAAGCAAACCCTGCTCCCTCCTATACTGATGATGTTATCTATTTGGGTAATGAACTGTCTGTGAAAACAACCAAACTCAGAGAGCACCAAGAATCCCAGAGTTCAAGCTTGAACTACAAATATATACTTCTGTTGATATCCTTACTAAAGATTATATAGTAAAAAAATTGCAAACGTTTTGAACCTCACCTGCTTTACACCAACTGCAGATGCTGTCTTGGGATGTAAGACTGGCACAGATGCATCTGTGGAATTTCAAAAGAAATAAGTTGTGTAAAATCTATCAAAAGCATCTCTAGGGACTTCCAATCATTCTTAATTAGTCTGATTTCTTCTAGTTTTTTAACAAGTTGGGCTTTTTTCCCCAGTAAGGAACAGAAAAACATCCTTTGGAGATTCTGTAATAAGATTTTCAATTTTTAAATGGAAAGTTTCTGCTAGTTATCTCATTGTAGCAAACCAGACTAAAGGCCTGAATAATTTAAACAAGTTTCTTGCACAAAATCAATAATTGTTCAAGTTCTGCTCACCGATTGTTTATCAATACTATATAAAAACTAAAATCCAGAAAAATAATTCACTATTATACTTTTATCTATTGTCTCTGTACCATTTTATGTTTTATCACCTATTTTATTACGACATATTTCTGTCCCACTAATTCTGTCATAAATGGATATATTTCTTAATGAGCATTAATATTTGCTTTTATCTTTACAATTCAACCCAGCTCCATTCATTTTTCCCCCCACACAAACTGTTAGCACAAATAAAAAAATAATGCAGCTTTTAAAATTTAATTCCTATATCACACTGGTCTTTATTAATTATTTATTAATATATAGCAAACTTCCAGCAGTAGGAAATTTCAGTTCTGAATTGATTTTTTCCTACTCATCCCCCTGGTGGACCTTAGTGGTAAGCTAGGGGACAGAGCTTGGGTATTCTTCAAATAGGTATTCTTCAAATAATTTGGTACCAGATTTAAGGTTTTTAAAGATGATGGTCTTGGTATAGAACCAATGAAACAAAAGCAACTAGCAAGGAATCAGTATAATATCCTATGATCACTTGGTTCTTCTTCTTGTTCCATGTCTAGGTCAAATTTCAAACTGCCAGAATGAAGCTTTGGCTTTGGCCAAAAATAATTCATTATCGGTACAGGTTGCTGGAAGTAACATACAGTATCAGTGGATGGACTGGGCTCTGTGTGTCTCCACATTCACATAGCATGTTGTTATCTGCTAAGAGCCTCCACTTGAGCAAATTGGTTTTACATTTAGGCACTCCAACTCACAATCTATTCAGGGATCACTTGATCGCTATTCAGGGATCACTAAGGCATCTGCAGAGCCCCATCTAAAGCATGTAATAACAGGCCAGTCTGGATGTAATTAGTGAATGGGTTAATTATAATAATAAAATCTGTTTTCCTCATAGTTAGTAAAGCTAACTATTTAGTTGTAGTATTACCCTATGTGTTTCTATCCTGATTTCCTGTCCTATACAAATTACTCATCATTTCATTCTTTGTCCCAAGTATTTGTTCAAGACATCTGTAACCCTCTCAGATTTGAAAGTCAAATTGTGAGATGAGTGTTAATAGCATTTTAATGTAAATTCCCAGACTCTTTTTCACAGTTCCTTATGTAGATGTTAAAAAATTACAGGGGCATTTTTGAAGTATTTTATAAGCTATAGATCATTAGCTATACAGGTAGTCTTCGACTTACAACAGTTCATTTAGTGACCATTCAAAGTTACAACAGCACTGAAAAATGTGACTTATGACCATCTTTCACAGTTATGACCTTTGCAGCATCCCCATGTGGTCAAAATTCAGGTACTTAGCAACTGGTTCATACTTAAGACGTTGCTGTATCCCAAGGTCATGTGATCACTTTTTGCAACCTTCTGACAAGCAAAGTCAATGGGGAAGCCAGATTCGCTTTACAACTGCAGTGATTCACTTAACAACTGTGGCAAGAAAGGTCATAAAATGGGGCAAAACTCACTTAACAAATATCTCATTTAATAGAAATTTTGGGCTCAATTGTGGTTGTAAGTCAAGGACTATCTGTAGTAAGAGTTCTCCACACCACTTTCTGTTTCTCTGGAAGGATAGGATTTACCATAATATTGTGCTTCCTGGTTCGGCCTTCTTTAATGTAAAAGTTTGCACTTTTTCCTGCCATTGCCTGGAAAAACCCATGTATCAGGTTGGCCAAAGGAGGTCAGAAATTAGACTGAAAGAGCTCTAAATAACAATCCATTCTGCAATGTATTGAGCACCATCTTCTTAAGCATCTTGCTCAAAAATAGCACACAAACACCAACTTTTTTTAGCATCTTATTCAATAATGGCACATGAGACTAAATAGATGGAATGCCCAGATGACCCAGTCTGATTTTTAACAGAAACAGACCCTAATTTTTTTTTGAAAAACATAGGTACCAAAGTGTTATTTGACCTAGAAGATTTGAACAATCAAGGAAGGATATGGATATAAAGGACAGGTGATAGGTAAATCAGTGTATCAAGCATTTCTGTTTGCCATAAAAACAAAGGTATTTATTAAAATCAATTTCATATACTTAGCTGTACAAAAGAAAATTTACAATGTGTGCTAAACAACTAGATACAAAGACAGTTTTTCCCCTATGCCATCACTCTGCTAAACACCTAATTCCCACAGCACTGTCTTATGCCTAAGGATATTTTATCCATGTAGTAGGGCTGTATTGCTGTTATCCTTCACATCTTTCCTATTACCTTTTCCTATTGGTATCTTATGAATTATCACTTTGTTCTTTGTTTCTTATGATTGTATTTTATGATTTATGATTTATCATTTTGTTGTTTGTATGTGTCCTGACAGCTTATGTATCTACACCCAGAGCTTATGTTTGTATGTACACTGTATGTTTATATGTACACTGAGAGCTTATGCACCGGACACATATTCCTTGTGTGTCCAATCACACTTGGCCAATAAAGAATTCTATTCTATTCTATTCTATTCTATTCTATTCTATTCTATTCTATTCTATTCTATTCTATTCTATTCTATTCTATTCTATTCTATTCTATTCTATTCTATTCTATTCTATTCTATTCTATTTTACCTATTCCTGGTATACTCATTAATTGTCATCAGTGAGATGGTTGTTTGCCACCTTCAAACCAAGAAATAAAATATTAACTTTATTATATGTCTATTTTGGAGATAGGAAGAGAAACAACAGTACAGGTGGCCTCATTTAATGATGGCCCAATTTGCTGACCACTCACAGTTACAGTGGTGATGAAAAAGTAACTGATTTGTAAAGCAAAGAAAAACTGAAGTAAGATGGTAAACACAGTCAGTTTCATTTAGTGACTGATTTGCTTAATGACTGAATTGCCAGATCTAATTGTGGTCGCTAAATTAGGATTGCCTGCATACATATTCAATTTAATTAATATTTCAAACTTCAACATTTATTCTTTATAAATATCCCATGTGTTGCAAAATTGCTACTCCATCATAATTTTGCAACTTTCTTCTTCCTACAACTTACTTCATTCAAGTGCTAATAATAATTTATAAATCAGGGGTAGGAACATGTATCCCATATGTAGTCTACCCCATGTTTTCAGATTACACTGCTGAAATTAGGCAGCAAAATGACTACTTTGGGGTGATATAATTTCAAAGGAGTCCAACATTATCTTTGTGTGCACACTGCATATTTTTCTTTAGGAAGGAGGAAAAAATATATTAAAAATGAATTCTTTATGCTTCTGGCTAATCACCTAATTAATTTCCTGCTTTAGGTAATCCCTTTCTTAACAGCTTTACTCTTTAAACACAACTGTAAGGATCATTTTCTTATCAGTTTGCAAATATTATAATTGTTTAATAGGTGCATTGTGAGCTCTGTTTCTCTCTGTGTAATAAACTCTTAGATGCCACTACATAAATTAACATAGATCACATTAAATTAATTCTAAAGTTGTTGTTACCTCATAGCAACTCATAGCAATTTTGCATATCATAAAAAAGACAGTAGATTATTCATTTAATCTACAGTCTTTGCATACATAAGGTTAGTTCTTTATTCCCTGGGATATCTCCTAAATTTCCCCAGCTAGGTATCAACCATATGGAATCTTGCATCCAGAAAAATCTGTAAAAATCTGTAACTCCAAAAGGAATAAATTATGGGAAGAGATTACTGTAATATTTTGTACAGAAAACTTTGTCTTTCTTTCCTTTCTTTTTCAGCATTTACCTGCTAAATTTCCTACCCCGTTTTTCACTATTGGAGACAGCAAGGATATTTGGATGCTGACACTGACACTATGAGAGAGATTAACAGAATTTATTCATATAGAGAGATTAGTGGCTTAAAGAATAAAGGAGCTACACATCTAAGCAGATTGATGCATATCCATAGAAGGAATAAGGTTATTATATTTTGTAGTGTATCTGTAACAGCACAATGAGGATTGGATTTGAATATTTATCTGAGAGTGCTGTCATAGATAGAGGTCAAATATGGAAGTGATGAAATATACAACATACTTTCATAACACAAAATTATCTTCTGTGCTTGCATCAGGCTGCAAATACATTAAGACAAGAGTCTGCTTTATGACACCATCATCTGGATGATGTCATTTTGAAACTAACTCGATTGGCTGCAGATGGCTACATTTTCCACAATGCTTTCTTTCCTATGAAGAAAAAACACTGTACACATTCCTCAGAAGCAACCATAATTAATTGTGTATTATTAAATGCCTTGGGGGGAAAAATGAAGATTTCAGTTTCATATTTTGATTTACGTAGCTTTTTTTCGGTCTGTATTTCTATGAGTGCTGCAGTGAATATTTCTTCTGCATTGTTTCCAATTATTCTGATTCTCACTGACAGAAAACAAATTGCTTTCAAATGGCTAGTTAGGTAGGCTATAGTTAAATGCCTCCTATGAAATATGTATATACATGTTCCAGGTATTAGAAGAGTGTCTAAAAAAAACCAAATTGAATTCAGCGGATTAAGAACCAGAAAACGGATTAATTCAAAAATGAAATAGGCTCAATAGCAGCAGTATGTATATGTGTGTATATGTTTGTGTGTGTGTATAGACACATACACACAAAACTTTAGCAAGCCCAACAGAGCAAAAGATGACATGCTAGAGTAGCTTTGAGGAGAACACATGGTATATATAGCCCATTATACCAGACAAAAATGTTTTACTTTTCCTCATCCCTGCTCAGTTGCTAAGCAATGTGGAAAAAGCAGACAGGTTTAATTAGGTCTATACCCTGAATGACCCAGCTAGCATAAATGTATAATGCACAAAAAAATTAACACTTAATTTGTACTTTCTTCCAGGGTTCCTGCTATATTTTTAAGCATAGTTACATAATCTGTATTCCAAGGGCTGCCTTAAGCTCACCAGTATGCCTCAATTGTTCTCCAAATTCTTAGAAATGTCCCCTCTCCCCCATACACACAAACACTGCCTCTGTCTTGTCTCCTTTATATGTGCTGGACATACAGGTTCTCGTCAATCTAAGACTGCAACGGAGCCTGCCATTACAGTCACATGTTGTGAGAGCCATTAAGTGAGACAGCCTTGCTTAATGGCCTCGACCTCCTGCTCCCCCTGAAGTGGTGGTTAAGTGCTGCACAGTCTGCTTTAGGAGAGTAGAATAGACCACTTTATTGCTGGGCCATCTGGTGCAATACAAGAATCAGCTGCCATTTTCTGAGCAACCACAATTTAATGCAGTTGCTTGGAAAATGGTGGCTGCTTCCAGGATTGCACCTGCCTGACCCAGCAAAAAGTAGTCCATACCTAACCCAAGTTCTGGAGATCTTTGAAAGGTAATGGAGGATGGTGTGGGACCTGGTGGAGTGGGAAGCAGGCCCAAGGCCTGCATGGATCTGGTGTGGAGGGATTAGGGGACATAGGCTGCAGGGGTGCTGCTGCAACCCTGCAATCAATTGTAAGGGTGAACTACCAGGGAGATGCTGCAGTAGCTATAACTTCAAGACCAGGTCCTAAGTAGCTTTGGGGGGGAGGGGTTCCACCACAATTTTGAATGGCTGTTAAGTGACGAGTCATACATTGAGGACTACTTGTATGCCACTGATGGATCTTCAGAGAAGGTGGACTGCATCAGCTTTTGCAGAAACTAGCTGCTTTCATTAGAAGTGTACACAAAAGGGATAGATTTTGCATTACAATACCACAAAGCTACTTTCATCATTCTGTCTTCCTTTGCACCTCCACCCCAAACCAGGAGACATTACTGAGGACAGAGAGCAATACTGGAGAAAGGAACAGATGAACAAGCTCACCTACAGTTTATGGGTCAATCAAGCTGAGACTGGGCTAAGCAGTGCTTTTGGAGATAAGGGACTTTACAGAGATTCCAAATACTACCTGCCATTCTCCTGGGGGCACACTAATATTATGACCCTGGTGTTGGGTGGCTGATGATAGATAGATGATTAGATAGACAGACAGACAGACAGACAGACAGACAGACAGACAGACAGACAGACAGACAGACAGACAGACAGACAGACAGACAGACAGACAGAAGGATATAAGGTATAGCAAATGCATGAGGAAAAAATATTTTGCAGGATTATGTTCCTGCAAAGTCTCAGGCACGTACAGTAGCAACTCTTAGGAACAGAAACACCTATTACTACTTTATTGAATAAGGTTCTGTAGCACTTTGGATTTGAAGGTTAAAAGATGTGGTAGGGTAGGGAGGTGTATGTGAGATTTAAAGCAGCTGCATCTCTTTTCTGAGTACAAGCAGCTTTTCTGCCATGTTTGGTTGAAGAAGCTGCAGATGGGTCCTACATTATGCAGATAGGACCTACATTTATGCTCTGAGGCGCTCTAAAGAGGATTTTGCCTTAAAACCTAAAACACTGCAGAATCCTAGCACTTGAGCTTGAGCCTGGCAGTCTTTGCCAGCAGCTGTCAGCTAATCCTATGCAGCTCATAAGCATTCCAGGCCATGACTTTGTGAGCCTCTGCCTGGCTCCTGTAGTTCTGGATTACTCTGTGGGTTTCTCATGCCAATTCAGCAAAATGGATGTTGATGCTTTTCCTGCCTACTGATCTTTTTGTAGTTGTATTTTTGTTATCTCTTTTCTCCATCCTGGGATTGCCAAACTAAGACAATAATATGAAAGGTTTGAATGTCTATATATGTCCCATGTGTGTGTGTTTGTGTATATTCATAAACAAATATGTATGGAAGATATATTCTTTGGATTCATTCTTTTGATTTATATCATTACATTGAATACAAAGGTTAATATTGATATAGAGTAGGCTATGCAATGTTTCAGATTTGAGAGGGAAAGAATGCTTAGGACTAGTGAGGCTGCTCACCTAACCTCTGTCTAGAATTCTTTAAAGCAGCTATATCCTTTCTCAGGATCACATAGATGGCCCATATGATTGGTTTAAGGAACTACAGTAAAGTATGGTTTTGCCTCTGGCTACAAAGTATAGTATAACATTTAATTAATTCAACAAAAATTGTGCATTTTTGTTCCCATCACACATTTTAAAGCACTTTGAATTTTGTTTCTCTTTTTCAACATGTGGTTTAAAAACTGACTTGACTTGACTTTCAACTCGGTAAATTTTGTACATCCTTCAGTTAAGGCAGTTTTGTTTAATCAAGGCAACCAGTGTAAAATATCCAAGATAAAAGGTGAAAGAGGCTAATATATCCTTTTGATATCCAAAGGAAATTCTTAATGTTTGTTTTTCTTCCAATTGGCCCTGGGCATTATCTTAATCTAGAGTTTAATGTGAATTTTAGAGATTCTATTCATCTGTATGAACCTTTAGTAAAAATGCAAGGCTGCAACTGTTGGTGATGGTGCAATAGTTTTATTGTTGTTATCTTGCAACTCCTTGGCTTTTAAATGGAATTGGGGAGCAAAACATTTTATCAAGACCTTAACCTTTCCATGACTGCAGTTTCATCATTCCCAATTAACTTAGGATGTTCAAGATGCTTTAAATCTGAAACAAATCTATTTCAGTTAAGTTTGCTATGATACGATTGGTGCTTTCTCTATTTCAATGAAAAATCCCATGGATTAATGTGCCCTCAAATCTCTGTAAGCTGCTTTCCTGCTCAGAGATAAGGCCACACCTCTCACCTTGGGCAAGTCTGAGTTTAAATTAGTTAGTAGTCAAAGTGTAAACTATTTAGTACTCAAAGTGGAGCTACAATGAAATTGTCTTTTTAAATTTTCTCCCAAAGCCATTAGCAGAGAAACTGGGTAAAAAAATAAATAAATCTGAACTTCTAGAAGAAATTCTCTATTGCATTAGGGGGGAAAAAAACCTAACATTACTTCTGAAAAAAAAAAAAAAACCACAAAAGGAGTTTCCTTATTAAAGCTTCTCTTGGGATTAATTTGGGAAACTAGAGCTGATTATAAAATGAAAGAACAGATTCACACACATCCTTGATTACCTCAACCAAGCTCAATAATACCACGCTTCATCTCTGAAAGTTTCTCCAAAAGTAACATTATCTTATCTTTTTGAAATAATTTCTACAGCAAATTCTTTTCCATCAAGCAAATATGAACTAACCAACAACAAAGGAACAAGCAATGACGCAGAATTGCTCTGCCCAGCATTAATATATCTAAAACTTTAGGTCACATGTGATCCTTGAAATTTCAGATGTCTCTTGAGAACTTCCTAAAATTGCTATGAGATTTTAATGTTTAATGTGGCAGGACAATGCTATTAAACACATGGAGAATAATCAGGTCATCTATAATTAAGTACATTAAATTAAATTTAGCTTTTGTCTTATTGCTATCCATTTTTTTTTGTCTTGATCCCTGTGACTTTTCGGAATGCACCCCGACATACCATTAAAACCCAGAAATTACTCTGAGCCTAAGAAACTTTGTAAGTTGTCTTTCTCTACCTTCCGCTGATATCAAACATTTGTATTTTTCTGCTAAAAGAAGTAATGATTTTGTGCTCAGATCTGCTCTGGGTGCTATTTTCTGAAGCAGTAAGTTCCATTTCCAAACTTTGCCCAAATAGTTTAATCTTTCAAGCAATATAGTAAGACATAGTAAGAGATTACTAATTACTAGTTGATTTTCCTCAACTTGTTACAATTTGTTTGGCAACAGTTCAAAGTTACAGTGGTATAGAAAAAAAGTGACTTACAACCAGACTTACAACTTACAACCATAGCAGTGTTCCCACACTCATGTGATCAGGTTTAGAATGCTTAGCAATGTATTTACAATGTTTGCAGTACCCTGTGATCATGTGATCATCATTCGTGACCTTCCCAGCTGGCTTCCAACAAGTAAAGTCAATGGGGGAAGCGGGACTCGCTTAACAACTGTGGCAATAAAGGTTGTAAAATCATATACGACTAACTTAACAGTCACCTTGCTTAGTGATACAAATTCCAGTCCCAATTGTGATTGTAAGTCAAAGACTACATGTACACCCATTCATGGACGATCCACCATATACAAAAGTAAAACTTGTTGAGATTTTGATTGATTATGTGGCATCAAGTCATTTTCATTGCTTAGCGATCATATAGAAAGAGGGTCTAGTCACAAGTCTGGTCCACAAGTTGCCCTGGTTGCCATGAAATACAAATTGCTGGTTCTTGCTTATAAAGCCCTGTGTAGCATAGGGCCTGGGATACCTGAGAGACCACTTATCTCCAAGTGTTTGTCCCTAGAAAGCATGCCTACTCTCTTGTGGCCCCACCATGTGGAATAGTACCTTCCTAAAATTAAGGACCACAAAGAAGAGGGAGTCAGGCTATTCTCCAAAGCGCCGGAAGGCAGGACAAGAAGCAACGGATGGAAACTAATCAAGGAGAGAAGCAACCTAGAACTAAGGAGAAACTTCCTGACAGTTAGAACAATTAACAAGTGGAACAACCTGCCTCCAGAAGCAGTGAATGCTCCAACACTGGAAGTTTTTAAGAAGAGACTGGACAGCCATTTGTCCAAAATGGTATAGGGTTTCCTGCCTGAGCAGCGGGTTGGGCTAGATGACCTTCAAGGTCACTTCCAACTTTATTATTATTGTTATTGTTATTGTTATTATTATTAAAATAGCTTTGACTGACCTCCATGAAAATACTCTTTTTGTAAGGAGATATTTAAAAAGTTTATTTAGACCCTACTATAGACATAACAGTTAATGAGGAATGAACTCAATACCCTAAGTGATTATTTGAATAAAGGAAAAAAATAACAATTAAAAGAAAGCAAGTCAGGAAAGAATTTTGGCATTGCTTGATTAATTTGATCAAAGATCAATCTTTCCTAAAAACAAATTCTTGCTTTATAGGAATCAACGTCTTTATAAGATCAGAATGAATACATATACTGACAGATGCTTCTACTGTGTGAAAAACCCACATCAGAAAACAGTTCATTTGGAGAATGACAGACTGCTTTTTAAAATTTGCTTTTAAAATTAGTTACTAGAAGAAACATTAGTTCCAAAACCAAAACATTCCACAGATCTGTTCGAAGTCATTTTCTTTAACCTGGTGCCCCTCCAAATGTGCCGGATTTCTTATTTTACAAAGGACCTTTGGACCAGCTGAGGGCTCCTGGTGTTCTTCCTAATTAGGACTGGATATAGCAAAGTAACCCGGGGAAAAGCAACCTGCGCTTTCCATGCTCATAACTTCACATATTCTATGATTCCATGTTAAGCACTGATAGCAAAGTTTATTGCAGAAATACCTGCTACACCTTCTAGAAGAAAAAGATGTCTTTCAAAGGTAGCTAGGAATTATGAGGCCAATCACACCTTCTTGCCTTTCTCCCCCTTATTTGGTTAGATCAGGGGTCCCCAACCCTCAGGCCACGGCCTGTTTAAAACCGGGCCGTGGCAGAAATAGGCAAGCACGGGTGAAGCTTCGCTCTCACAAGTGGAGGGCACTTGCTGGTGTGCGTGAAACTTCACGCAAATGGAGCTTCATGCACGAGCGCAAGTGCCCTCTGCTCAGGTGCCTGCCGCTTACGCGAGTGAAGCTTCACGTGTGAGTGCAAGCGCCTGCCACTTACGCGAGTGGAACTTCATGCGTGAGCATGAACACCCTCTGCTTGTGCATGAATCTCCATTCACATGAGTGGAGGGCATGTGCCATTCGCACAAACGGAGCAGTGTGCGTGTGCCACTCACAAACAGACACCCCACACCAGGCCGGGCCACCAAGTTAGAAAGGTTGGAGACCACTGGGTTAGATCATGGGAAAGTCTATTAAACCACTGAACTGAAGAAGCTTCTTGGATGAGAAGTGAAATGTTTTCAAAGAAAAAAAAAATAAGAAAAGACAAGTTGCCTTTTAGAAAAAAACACCGTTGGGACAACCATGACCTGGTTGATTGAGAATCTCCATAGACATTCACTCTATTAAACAGGAACAGATGTTCACTGTGTTTATATATGTTAAATAAATCTATTTCTTTACATTTGATATTCATCAACCTACTCCAGAATTTGGTTATGCACATTTATGAAATATGGTAAAAAGAGGAATCAAACATATTGTTCATATTGTAAACTGGAAATAAAGCGAAAGGCAAGTGATATCATTTTTATATCATTTTATAGTCAGTCATCTATAACTTATACATCCCTTATTTATTTTTTTAACATTTTTCTTCCTTTTTTAGATTTTCTTGCCACTGAGCAAGTTCTGTCTTTGTAGGACTGTTTTCCTAACTGATTTGTTGACTCTTTTCCTGCTTTTGCAAATCTGTTTTTCCAAGCCTGCTAATATTCCGTTGTGTATGGGTTTGACTACATCAGAAGTAGCACAGAGCAACTTCAATGTTGATATGTAGAATTAAATATCAAATAGAAATCTCACTGAACTGAATTTGAATTTATACTAAGCAAGCACAGAATTAAGTTGCTACTGAAATGAATTTGGAACTTCATGCCTGACATAAATTCCTATTATCTGCATTGTACCTTTTCAGTAAACTTTTGGTTTGAGTTCTGCTAGGCAATTATCTTTCACTGTTGATGTGGGAAGATGGATTATTTTCCAATCAGCAATTCAAGTAAAGAAGCAGCCAGCCAGCCAACCTGTACCATGGAAAAAGAAATGTGTTATGTGTCTGTTTCCTATAACATCTTTAGCAATACAAAAAAGTTTGTGTTTTTCCCCCCTGATCTGATGTTTTAAATGACTTTCTTCAGATCATCTTCTTGCCCAGCAAAGTGTGAAATCCTCTGTTAATTCCTGCAGAATAGAATTTCTGCTTCACACAGAGACTTGAATGATGAGATGGGAATAGATGCAGGCAGGAAACTCCCCACCCTTCACCTACTTTGGCAGTTGTAAATATATAAGGATCATTTCGCTCAAGCCAAGTGAATGCTCTTAATCAATCATAAAGTCATTAAAGGGTGATGAAAGGAAATAACTGATCTGATTTTGGACAACTCCTACATGTGCCCTTGGATGTGAGCAAAAGGCACATCCATGAGTTAATTAAGGACAAATCAGCAACCATTTTAACACCCTTTAATGACTACCATTACTACAAGATTCATCCGAGTTACAAGTGAAAATGACAGATAAAAGGCTAGACATTCTTTAAAAAAGTGTTTAACTACCAAAAAACATTTTCTTTCGGTGCTGGGATCAGGAGTTCCAAACCTATGAAAATTGAAGGAGGGAATATTTGTTTTAACTCTTGTAGCAAAACAATCTCAATGGCAGTCAAATATATATTTTTATTTTATTTATCCTGTCTTTATTTATTTTTTTCCTATAAATAATTCAAGGCAGTGAACATACCCTAATACTTCTTCCTTTTCCTAATTCCTCCACAACAACAATCCTGTGAGACATGGGTTGGGTGTAGAGAGAGTGATAGGCCCAAAGTTTTCCAGTTGACTTTCATGGCTAAGGTGGAAGTAGAACTCTGAGTCTTCTAGTTTCTGGCCTGGTGCCTGAACCACTAGAGCAAACCTATATAAATCTTTCCTCTTTATATTTAGATACATTTTATTTATTTAGAATAGGAATAGGAATAGGAATAGGAATAGGAATAGGAATAGGAATAGGAATAGGAATAGAATAGAACCTTGGAGGTCTTCTAGTCCAGCCCCCTGCTTAAGCAGGAGAACCTATACCATTTCAGACAAGTGACTATCTAGTCTCTTCTTAAAACCTCTAGGGAGGTTTCTGAAGACAAGCTGTTCCACTGGTTAATTGTCCTCACTGTTAGGAAGTTTCTCCTTAATACCAGGTTGCTTCTCTCTTTCATCAGTTTCCAACCATTGTTTCTTGTCCTGCCCTCTGGTGCTTTGGAAAATAATTTGAGCCCCTCTTCTTTGTGGCAGCCCCTCAAATACTGGAATACTGCTATCATGTCACCCCTATTTCTTCTTTTCTTTAGACTAACCAAACCGAAGTCCTGTAGCCATTCTTCATATGTTTTAATCTCCAGGCCTTTGATCATTTTAGTTGCTCTTCTCTGAACTTTTTCCAGTTTAATCAATTTGTACAGCTGTCCATCCCAAGATGTAATTCTGGGTAGAAGTAAAATTTGAAACACACCATACATCCATAAATTAAAATGCATAACAGCCAAGGAAAACATTACAATCATCAGTGCTTAATACAGCCAAGAGATAGATCATTTCATACACTTAGGGCCCCAGGCTCAGAACCAGATCTTTAGGGACGTGAAAAAGACTAGCAGATCAGGGACATCCTGACTTCCATAGGTCAGGCACTAATGCAGAAAAAGCACACCTTCTTGGCCTGCCAACTAACATTCCTTAGCTGAAGCATTCTTATCTGGGTTCAGATTGGATGAATACGAACAACCAGAGAGAGACAATCCCTCAAGTTAACATATTTGGGGTGGACAGAAAGAAGACAAAGAAAAAGAATGAACCAAACCCTTAATTAAACCATTTGACTAAATATTTGGGCAAAATAAATATAGTATATCTAGTAAGGATGATGTTGAACTGTTGATGCCCATATTCTTGATTAGGTGCTAATTTGGGCAAGAGTTCAATTCACAACTAACCAAACAATTATTTAAAAAACATTTTTTTGTTTTCTTTTCTTCATCTCTACCATGACAAAATTCTTGGTTTACTGGGCCGAAAAATAAAGTCCCCTTCAGGTCATGTTGAAGTCCTGGAGAATCACAAACAAACCTATGCAGTTTTCTTGGAAGCAATAAGAAATGGTTATGATTGCTTCTTGTGAAGATTTCTAACTTCTCACGCCAATTCACAACCCTGGCATTCATTGGAGGTCTCCATTCAAAGTTGTCATCTGGCCAAATTCTTGCATAACTTCTCAACCAAATGAGCCAAAGTGCATTCAAACTCAGTCAAGCATACACAAATCAAATGTGCCAGATCATATCTTGTTTCCTTTAATGTTGGTTCTATAACGTTGGTCTCAAAATTTGTTATGTACCCAAAAATGTGCCTAGGCAATTTTATCATCCCAGCCAAGAGGAGGTGAATGTCTTTTTCCTCAATTGCTTTAGCTGCAGCAAGGCAAGTTTCCTGCAGATTGAAATGCAGATTTTTCATGGTTTCCCATATAGAGCCATTGCTGTCTTTTCCTCAGAGGGCAAAATCTTGTGGCTTTAGGAATAAACAATTCAGGATTCACAGCATAAGTACCATATAAGCACCTTTTCACCTGATTGATGGGAAGTTTCTCAGGGGGAAAGGTGAAACAAAGACAGACTATAGCTATCAGTTTCCAGCCAGGGCATGAAAAAGTTCCCAGATATTTACTAGGCTGGCAAAGACATCCAGTAGCCACAATGCTGTCTGGGATGTCCTTGTCTAAGTGACACAAATTATGTAATTTGTGCAGTTTGCATGGTTCCTTGATACATGTCATTTGTTCACCTTGCTCCCATTTTGTGAATATCTATGAGTGCTAATAATAACAACTTCTGAGGCCTTTTCTTATGGTCTAGGTTCTGGCCAACTACTTCAATTTTAGACTGGTCCAATAGGACTTTTAGGAAGCAAACTTTTTGTATGTTCTGAACTTTCTTTCTTTTTTTTTTAAACAAGTTTTATTAGTATTTTTTGGTTTTACATCAAAGTGCTTTAAGAATCCACGTGGATCAATCATCCAAAAAAACCAATATAATCAAACATAAGTAATTCAATAATTCCTTAAAAGTTCCTTCTCTATTTCCCTCAAGCTATAACCTAGTATTAATACATTTCTAAATAAAATTCAATCATTGTAAAAAGAGTATCAATAGTAATTAACTTATATCAATTAAAATCCTGTTTTTAAGTTTAACTATTTTACAATTACCATTTTCCACTTTACTCTAAAATGAACACATAAGTTACATTTCGGGTCTCCCAATTTCCCATTAGACAATAATTATTTCTAGAATATACATATTATATCAACTATTATATTTTAATACTTCCCAACTATATTCTCTTTCCTGTACTCTATCAAGTATATATTTTATAAATCAATCCATATCTCTATAAATTCCTCAATTGCTTTAACATAATCAAATCAATACATTTCTAATTAGCATTCAATCATTATAAAAGAAAAAAAAAATCAGTTATATTTCAGACCATATTCGAATCAACAATCTTCATCTCAGTAGCATTATCTCAAACCAAAATCTTAAGCCTTTTTAACCTTATTTCATAAAATATAAATTGTTTCTAAAATATACATGTTATTCCAACCGTTCTATTTATATATATATATTTGAAATAGAGTAGAATAAGAGATAGAATTTAATTGGGAAGTATGTTCTGATACTTTTAGTTATGCCTCTCTAAATTGGGGTCTCTCCCACTTTTGCCAGAATGAGCTTAATATGTTTTCATTAGATAACAGAAAAAAGATCTTCAACCTTTAAAAGTCTTCATTATATCCATATCTTCATTATCCATATCTCCAGAAGGCTGTTTTACTCATTAATAGTTTCAAACTCATGAAATTCCTTCTCAATTTGAATTTTGGACTGTCTCTGTACTGTAAAGCCTTTTGGGTCTTCTACCCTTCAACATTACAAAGAATAAATCAACACCCTATTCCCTGTGACAATCCTTCAAACATTAGTAGATCAGTATAATGCTCTCTCTATCTTCTCTTCTTTAGACTAAACATATGCAATTCTTTTAACAATTATTCATAGGATGTAGCCCCTAAACATCTCACCATCTTTTTGTCTTCACTTACTCCTTCCAGTTTCTCAGAATAAAGCATTGTTGTACTGTGGCAATCCAAAATTACATGTAGACCCCACTGTTTACCTCCCTTCATGCAGATAGAGATTCATTAAGAACTACACACTTGCTACGGTTGTTTAATCAGCTACAAGCTCATCTAGTAGTGCAACTATTCATACCACATTGTTCCATTTTATCAATCGTTGCTCTTCATTCTTTTTTTTTTTTTTAATAACAAGTTTTATTAATTTTTTTGTTTGTTTTACAGCCAAGTGCTTATAACACATCGTGGAGATAGGGCACTCCATAGAACAAAGCAAAAGATACAGTCATACATATACAATTTAAACTACTTCTTTAAAGGTTCCCTCTCTATTTTATCAATAAAGAAAAGAAAAAAGAGAAAAGAAAAAACAAAACACACAAAAACAAAAAACAAAAGCTATCAATCATATTTTCACCCGTTTTCAGGCTTAACCAACTTTCAATTAACCTATTTCAATTTGGTCTTACATAAACATATAGTATACAGTTCGAGCATTCCTAAAATATAAATTGTTTCTCACATATACCTATTATTCCAATTTCAATTTATACTTCTCAATCAGATTATATCTCTTATTCTATTCTATTTCACATACATATTTTGTAAATAAACATAAGTTTATATATTTTAAAACCATTACATTTTAGCCTAAAATAATAAAACAATAATTATTTCTATAACTATTATATTTTAATGTTTCTCAACTATATTCTATTTCATATACTCTATCCAATATTTTTATAGATCAATCCAAATCCCTAAAAATTCCTCAATTGTTTCAATTTAGTCCACTTAATACATTGCTAATTACCATTCAATTCTTGTGAGCAAGAATATCAGTAATATTTCACCAATCTCAATCTAACTCCTTTAGTTTTAGATTTTCCAATTTTCCCTATTGCCATTCCAAACCATAATCAAATCCATAATTTAGATCTAATGTTGACTCAGACCAGAATAACCTTAAAAATCTCAAAAGTATTAGCTCGATCAAAGTCCAAAAGCCCTTTTTACCCATCAAATGAAGTTTTAGCTCTCATTTTTAAATCTAATTCTAGCTTTCTTTTTGTGCCAGGTAGGTTTCCACAGCAGGGCCTCTAATTCCTCCCATCTTAGTGATTGGCTATAAGCCTTTTCCCACCATTGAGTCCAATCATAGTCTTCTTCTCTTTTATCCAGTGTTGTCTGCACTATCATATTGTCAGCGTTTTTTGTGCCTCGTGTTTGGAAGTCCATTCCTGTTGCTTTTAAAATTGTAAATGTTTTAGTTGAATTCTGCTTTTGGTCATCAGAAATCTCCATCATTTGCATGTGGGATGTATCCTCTTCCTCATCAATAGATTGTGAATATATTTCATCCATCTCGTTAAATTGTAGATCTGATTCTGTGTCATAGTCAGTCAAAGTTTGAGCTTCAGTTTTTAATTCTGAAACCTCCTTTTCCCTAAGCATTCTAATAGGTTCTTTAAGTTCCACTCTCATTTCCAAAAAAATTTCTAATATAAGTCCATAATTAATCTGTGAGTAGGATTCCATCCTCTCTTTTTTTTTTTTTAGTGGAAGTTCAGCTTAAAAAATAGATTGCAGTGTTATAAAATATAGAATCCAAACCGAAATATATTTCCAAACAGAAATTAAAAAAAGCAAATAGTCAAGTCCAGCACAGAAATTTAAAAAGCAGCAAGAGTCCCAATCAGTAGCAGTCAGTTATTATATTATAGTCCAGTCTGGGCATCACGCCAAAATCAGGGAGTGGGAGTTCAGCTGAAGATAGTTACATTGTATCAGTCAAAGTTTCTGGGCTTCATGCCAAGTTCAAGGTTGCATTGTAACCAAAACAATCCACATGAGTCTGCCCAGAAAACGGAAGGTTTTTTTTTTTTTTAAAGTAGGCAATACTGTTCAGGAGGGGGGGGAGGAAAAAAGCATTCCACCCCCCTCCCTAAAGGTTTTCACCTAAACTGAAGATAAACAAGCCAAGTGAGAGAGTCACAGTAAGGATTTTTTTCAGGATACCCGAATTCCAACAGCTTATATAAACAAAACAAAACAAAAAAAAATAATTATTTTTCCAAAGCCCGTTTTCCCCAGTATCCAAATGCTGCTTTCTCAAAATAGGGAAATAGTCCTTAAAGCTGTTAACAGGGAAATAGATAGATTAACAAGAGGGAAGGAAATTCACCCGGATCTTCCACGGTGGTTCTTTTTGCTTAGATGTTGCTGTGACTTTCGGCTGGAGCAGCTAAGTGATCGGCCATGTTACTGGCCGATCTTTTCCCCGTCGGCCCAAAGGTGATTTCTCGAACCACAGAGGGAGCTACCGCTCCCTCTGCGATCGACGAGTGCCCTCCTCTACAGTGGTCGCCCCTCCAGGGCGACTTTCGACCCTGTCCAGGGTCTACCAGCGGGGGGAAACCGGACGGCAAAGAGAGCAAGTTCTTTGCACGTCCGCTGGCGCTGCAACCGGATCCGGAAGTCCGTTGCTCTTCATTCTTGATGATCCAAGTATACAACCAAAAACCTGAAGCCAAATGGCCTATTTAGGAACCTCATTTAATTTGTATGGATCTTAAAAACATATTTTGAACTAATTCCTAATTCCTAATTCCTAACATAAAATCAATAGACATTTGTTGCATTTTTGCTATTCTACAAAGAAGTTGCTTAAGTAGTTAGATTTTAGATGCTTTATGATTATAAATAAAAAATATTTTTAATAAGAAGATCTGTTGTGCAAGTGGTGACAAGGTTTAACTTGCCAAAACACATTTTTGCCATCATTGTTTAATTACTAAATATGTGTTATATCTCTCTCAAGTTTGAACTATGTTCCTATGCATAACAAAGAAAGGAAAATAAGCTTTTGCTTGTGGTAAGCACAAATGCCAAAGGTACAGATTGTATCAATCAATATTATATAAATTACTGATTGGTTAGTCATCACTAGTAGAATTTGTTTTTATTGAGACTCCTGCTGCTGCTTCTATCATCTCCCAAGAATTTCCAAAAGTATGTTGATCTATAGAATCATAGAATTGTGGAATTAGAAGGAACCAGAAGGAACATTTAATCTGACCCTCTGTAGTGTGCAGGAAAACTAATTAAACCATTCTTGAGAAACTAATTAAACCATTCTTCTTAAAAGCCTCCAGAGATGGAAAACTCACAGCTTCTGTTAGGTAGAGTCTTCCACTATTATAAAGATATTACTATCAAGTTTTTCCTTATCTTTAAATGAAATTTGGGTAGATGAAATTTATAATACCTGGTCCTGGTTTTTGTAGAAATGGAAAATAGCTCCTGACATTCTTCCCCAAACACTGATATGAGGTCTCTACTCAGTCTGAGTGAAGAGTGAATTCTTCTTCACCACAACTAATGATTGCATCTAGCAAATATATCACTTGCTTCTCCTAAACAAATACTTTTTTTCTTTTAATTTCTTTTGCATACTAATATACTACTTTGGATGGTAAATTGTAGTTTAATGTTTGCATCTTCCTTTCCTGTGTGTGAATTTCCAGCAGCTACATGTCAGAAGCTGTTTCTGTGCCATAACCAAGTCTTGACTGATTGTCTAGAGCAGGGGTGGGGAACTATGGCCCTTTTTTGACTTGTGACCTTCAACTCCCAGAATTTGTGAGCCAGCATGGGAACTTTGGGAGTTGAAGTCCACAAGTCATAAAAGGGCCAAATTTCCCCACCTCCAGGTTATAGGCTAACTGGTCTGGAGGGGACAGAATGGCTAAATGGCTGAAGGGGAGCCACTGGAATTGAGGATCATTCTGGCTTCTTGGCTTCCAATAGATTGGCATGTGGAGTTCATGACTGGAGAGGTTACTCGGTTTCAGATTGAACACCAATTGTAACTCAAGCTGGACTGATAGGCATTAGCAATAGTAATTTAGATCATAATCGAAGAGATTAGACTACAATGAACCATACAAGTGTCTGCCTTTATGACAGCTTATTTGTTGCTAAGTGACAACTACTGTAGGCACTTGACAACTATGCTGCAAGCCTTCCTTTGGCTTTCACTAAGGTCTGGAAACAATGCAAACTACTGGATGTAATCTAAAAGGTTTTATATGGTATGGCTTCCGTGGACTTCCATGAGTATCTCTTCTAAGTAGAATTGATATGTCTAATACAGGTAGTCCTCAACTTAGGATCACAATTGAGCTCAGAATTTATGTTGCTACGTGAGTTTTGCCCCATTTTATGACTTTTCTTGCCATATTTGGTAAGTGAATCACTGCAGTTGTTAAACTAGTAACACGGATGATAAGTGAATCTGGCTTCCCCATTGACTTTCCTTGTCAGAAGGTCGCAAAAGATGATCACATGACCCTGGGACCCTACAACCATCATAAAAACGAACTACTTGTCAAGTATCCGAATGTAAATCACATGACCATGGGAATGCTGAAACGATCATAAGTGTGAAAAATGGTCATAAGTCACTTTTTCAGTGTTGTTGTAACTTTGAATGGTCACTAAATGAACTGTTGTAAGTCAAGGTCTACCTGTATGTTGTTTTTGGTAGAAGTGTTAAAACTCTTTCATTTTTTGGAGATGAAGAAGGCAAGTATCTGGAAACAATATTTATTTTTGCTGCTGTTTTGTGGATTTTATTGTTGCTTTTGCTTCTTATGGTAATGGACTTTGCTTTATGGAATAACTTCCTCCTCAGAGGCCAGGCCCACCTCTGGTAGTATTCTGAAAATTGGTGAAGATGGAATTGTCTCATTTGGGCAAGTGAAAAAATGATCATTTGAAATTAATTATTTCTGTGCTTTATGCTATTGCAATGTGCTGTGTTTTTATTTGTTTATATGCCTCTTTGATTGTTTTATTTATTTATTAAATTTATATGCTGCCCATCTCATGGTTGAACAATTCTAATTCTGAACAGTTTATGTACTCTAAGCTTAGGGGACTGAAGGTTAAAATTTATAAAGAACAGTTGCTGGAATTGGGTATGTCTAGTTTAATGAAGAGAAGGATGAGGGGTGTCATGATAGCAGTGTTCCAATATCTCAGGGGTTGCCACAAAGAAGAGGGAGTTAAGCTATTCTCCAAAGCACCTGAAGGAAGGACAAGAAGCATCAGTTGAAAACTAATCAAAGAAAGAAGCAACCTAGAACTAAGGAGAAATTTCGTGACAATTAATCCAATTAATCCAATTAAGAACAATTAATCAGTAGAACAACTTGCCTCCAGAACTTGTGAATGCTCCAACACTGGAAGTTTTTAAGAAGAGACTGGACAACTATTTGTCTGAAATGGTATAGGTTCTCCTGCTTGAGCAAGGGGCTGGACTTGAAGACCTCCAAGGTTCTATTCTATTCTATTCTATTCTATTCTATTCTATTCTATTCTATTCTATTCTATTCTATTCTATTCTATTCTATTCTATTCTATTCTATTCTATTCTATTCTATTCTATTCTATTCTATTCTATTCTATTCTATTCTATTCTTCTATTCTATTCATAATAACTAAATCATAATTCCATGCCAGAAATTATGAGTTACTGTATATCTTACATTATTAACTAGCATGAGTCTAGTTAGTACATTATTATGATGCTATAAAAATGAATCAGTCAATCAATCCATCAGTATAAACCTCACCACAGGCAGTGAAAAACACATGGACCAGCAAACTAATACATTGCATAATGTCAGATTTGGTATTAAATGGATTATTTTATGTATTTTGTTTCCACCAACCTTTTCTAAGTTTAGTTGCCTTTTGAAAAAGCACATTTGGAACAAACATGACCTGGATGACTGAGAATGTTCATGGACCTACAGCAGAAGTGTACAGCTCTTCTCCACTGAGTCATACACAGTGTCTCAAACTGGCTTTATTTTATAAAGTTGTGACCTTACATCCTATCTGTCTTCGGTGCTTGACATTAAGATAGTATAAGTGAGATTTCCCACTATCTGATCCAGCCAGGGTTATATAATTTCAACAAGATTCCAGTGAAGAAATTAAAAATATCATAATCTTTGGGCCATGAGTTGCTCATTTCTCTTATAGCTTACTTATTTAATCAATTTCCTCCCTCAAAAAATGGCTCACTTATTTGCATGTTGCCTGGAGCCTATATGCTATTTCTGCTGGATTCTAAATTATATTTTTATTTTTTTTCTCCAACTAGAACACAATGACTCAGATTTTACTTGTGGGAAATTTTAGTAGTGGGAGCATTTTGGATAAATTTAAACCCTGTTACATGTGATAAATGAGCTCATGGAAAAAGGAAGA
Organism: Azemiops feae; assembly: GCA_023970755.1. Taxonomy (NCBI): domain Eukaryota; kingdom Metazoa; phylum Chordata; class Lepidosauria; order Squamata; family Viperidae; genus Azemiops; species Azemiops feae. Next base: position 829,552 of record JALGBA010000369.1, read on the forward strand.
GAAAAACAACAGATTTATGTTTGTAACAGATTTTACCTCAGGGCTGAGACAGTATGTAGAACAGTGTTCAATGGATCCCTTCTAGGCCAATGGTACAGCTGCCTCCAAGTGATAGATGGGACTGGCAAAGCTGTAAGAATTTCAGCCAGAAAATAAGAAGTGAGGGAAGAGAGGTGGCAGCCCAAATTAACAACTGCAAAATGATATATGTTTTAAATTAGGGCCCCAGGCACACTGGTCACTTCATTTGCAAGGGTGAGTCAGATATCCCTTAAAAAAAATCTAATAATATATGCAGCCATCAAACATTGATTGTTGACATAATCTAAATTCCCAACTGATGCAGAAAAGCCTGGAAAATCCACCAGCATCCCATTACCCAGTCAGCAGTTTTCCTAAGCTTCTAAATGGAAACCTAGGCAAGGCAGCCTATGCAAATGACAACTCATAGACTAAAATGGCCTAAGGAAAGAAAGCTGGGCAATTGGAACCGGCATGGGAGATTATCTTATCAAAACCATAATTGTCATCAGTGAAAACCTTAAAATGGAAATATAAATTATACTTTTTTATTTAAACAATGACAATGTGTTCAACTTACCTCTCATGTCTATTGTGTGAAAGCATGGTAATAATTCTAGACAATGGGAAACACATGGTAATAAAGTAGTATCATTCTTCACGTACTATATAGTTAGTCAACTCTGTTCACAAAGTTGTTGTCCCAAAGTTTTTTTTCAAGAGCCAGAAAGAACTGAAGAAGCTTCTTGGATGAGAAGTGAAATGTCTTCAAAGAAAAAAAGAAGTCCAGTTGCTTCTTGAAGAAGCACCTTTGGGACAACCATGACCTGGATGAATGAGAATCTTCATAGACACAATGTTGTTGCTATTAAAAGAATTGCCATTTGGGCATAAGCATGAAAACATGCTTAAAAGAGGTGAAATCTCAAAACTTTTCATTATATTTCTGATTTTTTTTAAAAAAAAAATGAGTGATGACTTTAATGGAAGTGGGAGAGTTTACCTATCTAAAATAAAGATTGCTATTTTCTTTTTCAAAGATAAATGGCAGTTTATTACCAATTTTTGGTCGCATAGTCACAGTCATGAGGGTTCTCCATGAAGCACAACATGGCATCTCAGGAATAGCCATCCTCATATGCTACAAAATAAAGAACAGATTCGGATTAAAATCTGACATTGATTTTCCTATGACTCTGCCTTATTCTAAACAGCAACTAAAAATGCTGACATTTTATAGAAGTATGGATTTCAAATGTCAGAGCGTTCAGCTATTGCCATGATGACTTGGAATTCTGGGAGGCATAGAAAGATAATGAAGGCAATAAAGTTAGATAACAAAACACTGACTGGTTGGTAATATTTCAGGTCATCCATGAGTCTGTTTGGTCAGTTTGAATTTTCATCCTAGGAAGTTATTCTCTCTACTGGAATACCCCCTTCCCCTTAAACTATAGTAAGATATATACAATTTAATTTAGCAAATATATAGATGATTTGTGACTTGAAACTGTCTGGGTTTGCACCATTACAATGTCATTTCTTTGTTAACACTGTAAACAGGAAGTCTCTCTGATAATCCTGAGATATTACAGATGCCCAAGGAAATTCATGAAATTGATTCAGCTACTCCACAAAAGAATGTCAGGGCCGGTTCTTTACAACAGTGATACATATTAGCTTCATTTTCCATTTCCAATGAGGTAAAACAGATTTGTGTGCTAGCCCAATCCTATTCAATGTGTTTTTCACTTTGCATGTTGTTAAGTGCTGTCCAGGGCCTGAAGGAGGGAGTGTACATCGGGTACCAATTGGACAGCTCTATCTTAGATCTTCCTTGCTTGAAAGTGCCTCCATATATAGTTATTCAAAAAAAAACTCTTTGTTGACGGCTATACACTTTTGGTGCACAATGACAGTGACCTATAGTTGGCGTTTAACAAATTCTTAGATGCTGCTATCCTCTTAGGTCTATTCACCTGAACAAGACTGAAATACTTTACCAGCCAATGTGAAATATCGAGAACTAAAAACACTGTTGATGACACCCAGCTGACAAATGTAAACAGTTTCAACTACTTGGGAAGCATCATCTTGAGCATTTCTATTCCATGATGAACTGCACAACAGTGTGTCTTCAAACCTGAAAGACTACCATATATACTTTAGTATGAAGTGCAAACACAGATAGTATGATTTGTAACTTATGGCTTACAGCTAAAGACCACAATTTAGCATGCTTTACCAACCCAGCCACAAAGTAATAGAATCTAGACATGCTGCTTCTTTCTAGTAAAATGTTTCTAGTAATAAATGAGGTTGGATTAAAAAGTAAATCCTCCAATATTAAGGGATGTTCCCTTCAATTGAACTTCACTACTAAATGCAGGTTGTACTATGATGATAACTGTTTGGATGTGAATACTGTGCTTCACTGGAGCAAAAAGATGATGAACAGAAAAGAGTTGATTCGTATGATAAAGAATCAAGTGGATAACTTGTGACCAATATTTTCCAGATGAAAAGTGATTTTTGATGAAGGAAATTGGCAGATATTTTGGAAGGAAGTAGCTATCAATGCTGGCATTTCCCAGGAATGTGTAGGTCACATTATTGATGTTATTCAATATCGATGGTTTGTATAAGATGGGTTCCTTGTATTTTGAAAGCAGAGATTAAAGCTGCTTTACCAGCAATTGTTTTATGCTATGACAAAGGAGGTAAGGAATTTTTTCACAATATCATGACAATTGAAGAAACAGGCTCATCATTATGACCCAGAATCATAATATCCATGAAATACCATCACAAAGCTTCACCTGAAGAAAATAATTCAAAACACAAGCTTTGACAGAAAAACTCATATCTTTAGTGTTTGGGGGACAGAGTGTTTTGGTGTTATTGACAGGGATTTCCTTGAACTCTATCAACTCAAAGCACTATACTTCAACACTCAAAATTTTGAAAAAAATGAAAAAGCAGACTTCAGCAGCAGCTTTCAGAAAGTTTGCTGCAGTGCGACAACATTAGCCCTCACCTCTCACAAGCCACCAAAAAGGCATTTGCAAAGTTGGATCTCACCACCATATCCCATCTACCATACAACTTCTACATTTTTCCAAAATTGAAAGAATGCCTTTGTTGAAGTCTGATTCATATGAAGAGGATTGTCAGGACTTGGTTGAAAGACAAAAGTGTGGAGCTCTTTCATGATAGCTTTAAAAACCTCGTCTATCACTGGCAAAAATGTGCAGTGAGTGTTGATGATTGTGGAGAAGTAAATACAGATTACCAAATAATTCATTTCAAGGATTATTTTCCTGTTCCATTAATTAAAATATTCTTTTTTAAAATTAAAGTTATGGAGATGAAGACATTTCATTCAGCCTTCATCATTTACTCCTTAGTAGCTGAATTTCCCTGAAGATACACTCTTGAGTGTGTCATTCTAAATCTTATTCTTATAAGATAGAGATCCAATCTCTATTCAATTCAGAGCTATGCTGCATGCCTTATATGATGTTGTTGGTCAACTCCAACTTGCTCCAACACTGGAAGTTTTTAAGAAGAGATTTGACAATCATTTGTCTGAAATGGTGTAGGGTTTCCTGCCTGAGCAGGAGGTTGGACTAGAAGACCTTCAAGGTCCATTACAACTCTGTTATTCTGTTAACTCAGTGCCAAAAGAGATATTTCTGTCTGTTGCATCATATTGTGATCCCCTAAATATCTAAACTTTACTTGTAAAAGTCTCTTTGGGGGACTAAATCTACTTTCATAGAACTGCTGAGCTCACAGCTCATACAATGGATGCTACTGCCCTTGTATCAATGTTAGAAATTGTTATAATATTGAATCTCCTAGATTTGAGACCTGCGGTACCCAGGTTTGCATTGCAACTGATCTGTGCACCATGTTTGATGAAGATTCATTCTCACAAACAGGAAGCAGGAGGCAAAACAGTGCAGAAGCGTGCTGATTTGCCAACATTGCAGCTTGAAGGCCACAAGAGAATTACCTGGATAAGAAGAAATGCCTTCAGGATAATGTCTAGGAGAGCATTTATGGAGCATTAAGGGAAGATCACCTGTCAGGCAAAGTGACTGACCCAGATTGGGTGAAGACTCTGGAAGAGAATTTTAATGAATTCCTGCAGCGTTAAAGCTATGCTGAACAGGAAAGAGCTCTGAGTTATGCATAGTGACACAATAAAGCACACCAGAGGGAAGTCCAAGGCAAGATTTCAGTGAGATGATGCTTTATGAAAGATTGGAAGGGGCATAATGAGAATAAAGTTGGCAGAAACCATCCCTCATTGTTACGGAGACATTCAAAGCAAACTGGCTGAAGATGGGATACCTCAGCTATAGTTTCTGAGCCATTTTTAACATCTCCACTCTCATTCTTGGGGTGATTAGAAACTGTGACAATGAAGCTAGTGTACATCTTATTACTGAATTATAGTTGCTTTTGAAATACTGCTTCTGCGTAGTTAAGGTCAGATGCAGAAGGACGTTACCAACCCAATAGCTCTGTTGGTAAACAGAACTGCAATATATTTTCTATATTTTAAACATTGTTTGCCAAAATCTCTCAAAGCAGTTTACATCTTCTTTTAAAATAAATAAATTAAAACTATTAATCCAAGGTAACAAAAATGGGAATGTCAGCCTTGTGAGTTAGTCCAGACAAAAAGCACACCTAGAAATGATCGCTTCTTGGCCTTTGGGCTAAGATCAAGTGTAGTGTAAATACTAGCTCTACTTTATATTAAGGTTACATTAACAGAACCTTGGCAGTCTGACAGCACATTTGTCCTTCTTATAGCCCAAGACACTATGGGGAGTGGGGGAGGGTCTTTTCTGAGGCATTTGCCATACCCACATTACTTCTGTGGGCTAGGTTGATGCCTACCTGACCATTTCTTTGGCTATATGTCTTTTGCCCATTTCCCAAGGTCATTTCTACATACCATTACAAAGAAGACACACTGGTATTTTCTTGACAAGAGGAAGACAGCTGACAATCAGCAGAGAGCTGATATAATGCTGCAGGAGGTATATTACTGCCTGATATTTATATCTAGCATGGGACAGACAGGCTGCCAAGACTCTTTAAACTCACAAGTAACTATCCCTTCTTATTGATTCACATGATGATGATGCCAAAAAAAAAGACTTGGACTAAGAGGATTTACTGAGGAAGGTGAAAAATCTGAGAAAGGAAGTATATTTCAACAATCTTTCCACCTGAGGAACACGGCCTAAGAGGAGAGAACACACTTCTGGAAGTGAAAAACTGCTGCCAACCAGAACTGTTTAAGTTCCTTAACTGTGAAATGTACTACCAATATTAGAACTTTTAGAAAAAAGAAACGGGCTACATAAGAAGACTAGAAAGAATGTCATCAAATCCTATCTGGAGGATATTAAACTAGATCAAAAATAGGAAGACATCAAAAATCCACAGCCAATTATATTGCCAAGGACAACAGCCCAGAAAACAAAAGAGGAAGCATAAGGCCAGAGGAGATACTTGGAGATTGTCAAGAAACTACAGTGATGAAGGAAATCCAAAGTATGGGGAAAAAATAGGAAAAATATGAAATCCTAACCAAAGTGGACAAATATGCTGCCTCAGGCATTCTTGAAACTTGGTGGGACGACAAACTCAATTGCAACATAGTCCTATATGGCTACAATTTATTCCAAAGAAAAAAATTCAAGAGAAAAAAATTGCTGTAGGTAAAAAAGGAATATGCCTGTGCAAAAACCTCTCAAATTAGACTACAGAAATCCTGAAAGCACATGGGCAAAAGAGAGTAAAATAAAAATAATATCATTGTTGGAGTTATTTATAGGGTACTTGAACAAGCAGAAGATATGTTTTCAGTGCCATATCACAAAATTTTAAAAAACTGGAAGGCATATGATTTCAATAATGGGAGATGCCAACTATTCCGATATCTACAAACTCTGTCTGAAATCTGAGATCTCACAAACTCTTTCCCTCTCTTGTTAATAAATTTCATTTGTCGGAAGCTGGTTATGGTGGAGAAAACATCAAACAGTTCACAGTAATGTACTTATTACTTAATAAAGTCTGGGGTAAGTAAAATCTACTTACTAGTTTCCAAGACTCTGCATCCTAAGATCTAATGATGTGAAATCCTGAAGGGGAAGCATATCTGGGAAATTCTGCAAAATACTGAACGTGCACTTGCCCATAATGTAGGAACATATAAAAGAAAAATGGAAGATATCCAAAGAAGTCAATATGGGCACCTACAACATTCTGAAATGCTTAAAAGAAAAAGAAACACATTTAGAAAAATGGAAGAAAGTGTGTACAATCCAAGGCAATTGCCAGGGATTGAAACAAGAAAGCTTTAGCACAGAATGTGCTGAGCCTTATGACAAACGTCCAAAAGAACACAAAGGGGAAGGGGTAATCAGAAGCAAAAGGAAAGACAAATAAGCTGTAGGTCTATTATAAAGAAAAGACAATGAACTGGTAGTGAGATGTGTTAAGAACATCATCTCATAGTGTTCATCTGTGTTCTCCCAGAATGAAAACAAAGGTTTAATTGACTACTGATGTGCTGAGTGAGTGATGGAGCTAGAACTCAGGATAGTCAAGGAGAGTGTAGAAGAATACATAATGGTCAATAACTGTCCAATTCTATTCTGCCTTGGTTAGTCTGACTTGGAATACTATGTCCAGTTCTGAGCTCCATAGTCTATAAAAAAATAAAGTCTTCAGAAGATGGTTACAAAAATAGTAAGGGAATTGGAAACCAAATTCTACAAGTGAAAACTTTAAGAAAATAAGCTTAGACAGTAGAAGAGAAGAGTGAAAGAGCAGTCTGAGACAGAGAATAACAGAGTAACAGCATTGGAAGGGACCTTGGAGGTCTTCTAGTCCAAACCCTGCTCAAGCAGGAGATTATATACTATATGCCCATTTTAGACAAATGATAGTCTAATTTCTTAAAAACCTAGTGTTGGAGCACCTACAACTTCTGAGGACAAGCCATTCCACTGATTAATTGTTCTAACTGTCAGGGAATTTCTCCTTATATCTAGCCTGGTTCTCTCCTTGATTAGTTTGCTTCCATTGCTTCTTATTCTCCCTTCAGATGTTTTGGAGAATAGGTTGACTCTCTCTTCTTTGTGGCAGTCCCTTAGATATTGGAACATCGCTCTCAAGTCACCCCTAGTCCTTCTTTTCATTAAATTCTTGCAACTGTTCATATGTTTTAGGCTCCGGTCCCCTAATCATCTTTGTTGCTTTTCTCTGCACTCTTTCTAGCAAGAACAGCAAGTATCAGAACTAAAGGGTTGAAATTATAGAGAAGTAGATTTAACTTAACATTTTGGGAGGAGTTTCCTGACATTAAGAACCAATGGAATAGGTTGCCTCATCAAGTATTAGGAGGCCTTTATTGGAGGTTCTCAAATAGACGCTGGAAAGTCACCTACAGTAAGTAAATAAGTGGGGGTTGGATTAGAGGGAGGTTCCTTCCAACTTTTTGATTCTCTGAGTAGATCTGTTAGGGTTGGAACTAATATTAGAATGGACTCAGGTTGTTGCACTGATTAATTGTTCTAATGGTCAGGAAATGTCTCCTTAGTTGTAGGTTGGTTCTTTTGCTTTTTGTCCTGCCTTCAGGTACTTTGGAGAATAGGTTGACCCCCATCTTCTTTGTGGCCACCCTTAGATATTGGAACATTGCTATCATATCATCTCAATCCTTCTTTTACTTAAACTAGACATACCCAATTCCTGCAACCATTTTTCTTATGTTTTAGCCTCCAGTCCCCTAATGAAAAGAAAATAGGGAGAGGGACACAATCTCAACATTTTATGCTAGAACTCTAGCATAATCTGCATAGTGAGTAGAAAGAGATGCTAGGAGTTGTACTTCAGCAGTCTGAATGGTTTTAGTTTCTCCATTAGCTTTCCTACTTTCTATACCCTTTGTGTACAATTGCTTTTTCTTATTAAAGCTCACCATGCTTCTGTATTGTCTTGTCAGATATTTTTAGAACTTTCTCTCCAAGAGTGTAGCAGACTGAATTTCTGCAACTCTCGATTCACTGCCTACAGTAGGTCATGTCCTGACCTCTTGAAGGTGTTACTTCTCTGAAGTGAAAGAGCTTTGCTTACTTCTCATTCATCTTGCATGGATAATGTACAAATTAAGCTGAGATGTAACATCATGTGAACTTTCATCTCTGATATTTCCTTTCTGAATATTCTGGAGAGCAGCTTTTCCCAAAACAAAGCTTACCCTATATGTTGGCACTATCATTCCCAAGAACTTTAGACCAAGCTGTCTGGCAATTCTGAATCCATCTGCAGGGTACCAGAAGGTGGGAAAACTGCTGTAGGAGGTGTTGTTGTTTTTTACAGTCACATGAAGTTGGCAACTACATCAGTGTAGATATTATGGGTGAGTTAACTTGCTGGGCATGTAAAATGAATTGCCCATCAGAGCTCTTTTTGGCACATTCTATACAACATCAGCACTGATGCTATACCAGATGACTGGGGAGCCAGGAACCTGGAAAAGGATTATCATCTTCCTATATATAGTTTCTTCTACTAGTTCACTCTGACAGAATAGCCCTACTGAGTATATTTAATTCAAGACTGACTCCCCAGGATGGCAATAGCTTTCCATCTTGTGAATATAAAAATCTATCTTATATCAGGAGCAACTTTCCTGTTTCAGGGTGGAGCTTTTCCAGCCCTACCGGGACATCTCAGAGTTGAAGCTTGGGACCCTCTACATGCGAAGTATGCATCCTTTGGGCCTCTTTTCAGACAGGGCTCTTCCTCCAGCTTATTGCCTAGCATTCTTTAGAGATGTTGGGGAATTGGGCACAGCAAAGATTGTATTCTCTCACCGAATAATGGACCACTTCTCTAGGGAGTGACTTGGCTGCCATTGCTAAGAAAAGGATGGCATTTACTTCTGATTGCTATTTATCCAGATGCTATTTATATTGCATTACCTTTTTCAAGCATGCTGTCATTTGTGAACTGATCTGGGAGGGCTGGGACACAGATGGTCCTTTGGGCTCTTTGCCAATAGGTGACCTTATGATCCTTAGAAGTCACCACTAGCAGAATAAAAAAAACTCATGCCTTGCCTGAAGGTAGAAGAAGGATGACAAATTGATAAAAAGACAATGTTCAAAGTAAATTAGCCAAAAGGGAGAACAACAAAAAAGTATATTCCATAGGAAATATGAAGTTACATCTTATACTTTTTACTTTATAGATTGAAATACAGTCATTAAGAACTTCCAACATGATTAATACGGTTGAAACCTATGAATACTACAGAATGTTTTTGTCTAAAGACTGCCTTACTCTTATTTAATGACTATGAATTAAGCATTATGTTGTACTACATTTGAATTATGCCCTTCATTTGGCATCTGCTTCCTACTACACAGAGAACTATATTTAAAGCCAGTTCCTCAAACTTGTATTAGTCTGTCTGTAAAACTCAACTATTAGTTTCATTCTTCCCTCTGGCAAAATCTTATTCTGATTATACAATGTTTAGCTATTTGGATGCAAAGCCTGAACATTTTGCCACTCTTTCACATTTGAGAACACATATCTGAATTTTCTCCCATGGTTTATTATAAAACCTAAACAAGAATTGTTCAAAAACTGATTATAATAGATTATAAATAAATGATATTTAATATATTCCACCCTCGTTTAATGGGCTGGGCATAATGCTGCTCTGATTTTATGGCAGGATTTGTTCTAGATCACTTTGAAACATAACACTTCCATAATTTGCTGGAATGTAATTATATGTACAACCTTGATCATCATAGTCGTGATAGCTGAGGTCTGAAAACTAGAGGGGAAAAAAAAAGACTGGAAATGTATTTGGGGAAAAAATGTGATTTATCTTAAGAAGTTAGGAAATTACTAGCCAGACTGGAAGGATGGATCAAGTGAGAGCCTAGCCTAGAATCCTTGCACAGCCACAAGCAGCATAAGCTTGACCACCCCCCAAGTGCCATGAAGCCTTATCTGGTCCAGGGAAAGGCAAGCACTCTGGTGACATTCCTGTAACATAGGTGTTACTAACTTTCATTATTGAGTGGCTTGGTTGCTTGCCTCTGATATAAAACACTTTAAGCATTTTTCCCATGCATAGATCTGAAAATCATGCAATAGATGTTTTCCTGTTGCATAGAGAACAGGAAATTTCATTACACACTCTACAGATGGAGGTTTACAAGCCTTGCTGTTAACGATGAAAGCAGACATTCGGTGTTTTCTGTTACCTTTATATGAATGCAAGTAAATCAATTGCCTTGAACTACAAGACATATTACAGATCTGCCATTGAAGTGATTAGCCATAAAGATGCAGCCTCTGTTCATGCAATGAAATTGTCTTTGTGTACTTTAAGTTAAAAAAAAATACAGGAAAAATGCATATTAGGTTGTCTTCTCACCACTAAAATTACAGGTTAGTCTTTTCCTGAAATGTCATTACAGCAAAACCTTGTACTGTCAATTATTTAGAAGTGCCATAATGGTAAGATTTGAGTCTTGGCACCAAAATTAAATGTATCAATTTAAAGAAAGAACATTTATAGAGAAGTTATTGTAAGATTGGAGTAGGTCAGGAAACTGTTTATGTTTTTATGCTGGTTTTCTAAATAAACAAGCATGAGTTAGTAGCCTATCATACTTTAACAGCCTGCTGGGAATGGGGGAAAAATAGAAACAACATTTCTCTGCTAGGCCTTCTGTTGCAGTTTATTTGGTTTGGTTTGCTAAACATGGAAAAGGGATAAAATACTTCATATTTCTACCATAATTCCTTTTGTTTGGCTACATTCAATTAATTCACCATGCAGTAAACCCTTATGATGATCAGCCTAAAGCAGGCATGTCAAACTCGCGATATCATGTGACGTTGCACGACGTATCGGGACTTTTTCCCCATTGCCGGCAATAGGGTGGGCACAGTTTCGACATGACGCATCTGGCCCATGGGCCAGCAGTTTGACATGCCTGGCCTAAAGGCTGTTTTCTGTTATAGCCCGACTACTGTACCAAGACTGGATCAAGCTATAAAGTGTCAATAAAATATGGAGCTCTAATCATGCTAATACAGTGTATTATTTTATTATGGAAAGCATTGACTTTTAAAGCTATGTTTCTCCCCAGCTATCCAAAAATCAGTACGACATAAGTACAATTCCCACGTGGTTTCTCTTCCAAATGCTTGTCCCATCCAGATCAAATTAGCTTTAATATGATTGCTGTGTCATTTTCCATCACCTGCTGCCCAATCTTTTTGTTAAACTGGTCATAATAGAGATTGCAAACCACCTTAATACAGATAGTCCTTGATATATAATTTATGTTACTAAGCAAGGTTAAGTGAGTTGTGTCTTTTGTGTCACAGTTATTAAATAAATTGTTGCAGTTTTTACATGAATTGAGCAATCATTAAGCAAATCCAGGTTCCCCCATTGTCTTTGCTTGTCAGAAGCCAACTTGGAAGGTCACAAATGGAGATCACAAATGGAGATCACATTCTGACGCATCACACAGAAGCCGCGCCCACCCCATTGCCGGCAATGGCAAAACTGTCCCGATACGTTGCGCGACGTCACGTGATGTCGCGAGTTTGACATGTCTGGTGTAAAGCCAAGGACTACCTATACTACAGAGTTTCAGTCCCTTCCTTTTGGACTATTTACTGCATTTTAATAATTACCAAATTTCTTATATAATACTGATTATAATTCATATGTCATTTCTACACATCACTTAGCAAAATATGCAACCTTATGGACCTATACAGGTCAGTTGTAGCGCTAATTCATCTTATATTGCCCAAAGCTATATTTGGATATGCAGTGGAACAATTATGTAAACAGAAATTCCCAGAGAATAAGTTCATTTTTGGAAGAAGAAGAGGAGGAGGAGGAGCTATTGTATACCTTGACCGAAGATCGGTATACTCCTTCTATCTGGGATGACCGTCCTCTTCCACCGAGCGCGCAGCTTCGGAAGGGACACACATGGAGCGGTGAGGGAGGAACGGGACACCCGTTCCAGCCAGATCAGCCGAATGAACCCTGGCGATCAATGGGGTGACAGATGTCGCAGCCAGATCGCCCTCAGGAGGAGAAAAGATAATTAAAACTATTTTCAAAAGTCCCTACCTAGTGGCCTTACTTATGCATCCAATTTCTATTTCTCTTTAACTGATTCTCAAGGTACTTGAGATTTATTTATTTATTTATTTATTTATTAAGAAAAAAAACTTGGTGCTTTTTCATTGAAAGTGATGATGGAGGATACAATTGTTATTTTCTGTTCCACATAACATTCCATCACTCTGAAAACCCCAATTGATGTGTGATGAAAGATAGGACATTTTCACACATATTTCTCGGTTGTCTTACAACTAAATCTATACAAGACCATCATATTCACACCACAAGAATTTCAACTATGTTGTCCCTAGAAGGAAACGTGAAACAAAATGCTCCTTCATCAATGCAGTGATAACACATAGGAAGGAAAAAAAATACATCAGATTTTGATATTTTTCTGGATCACACGTGTAAACTGGTTCTGAAATTGATGTGCTAGATATTTTCTCAGGATAATTGCATATGTATATTAAATAAAAGATCTTATATTATATCCATATCAAATCTCTGGTCAACAGAGAACAGAGATTGCCTTTATCATTTCCCCTAAATGCTTTTTACTTCACCAAATGAATCAGCTTCACGATTTCCTTGCCTATATTTCACCCTCCTACTTGGAATTGCCACATGTTCTCTTCTTCTGATGAATCCCTTCTCATCACTGCACTGAACCCACTCTGTTCTTCCTGCAGAAAATGTGTTTGTGAAGCTACATATTCATAGTTGTACTGTGGATATTATTAGACATGCAAATAGAGACTAAAATAATGAACTGAGAGTGTAAATCCTGATTCTTCCCAAGCTCTTGCTCCTTTTTCAGGAAAGGTTTTGGTTCGATAAAGGGATGTCACAATATAATCGTTCCTCGATATGCCCTCTTTCAGGCTTTGATTGGAGCTGGCATACATATATATACACACACACACATATGTTTTCTGAGGTTTTCACGGGTGTTTGTATGTAGGTCTTCGGTAATTCGGGTTTTCTCCCGCGTAAAATTGGAAGTGTCTTGGCGACGTTTCGACGAAGTCTCATTCGTCATCTTCAGGCTGGTGTCTCTTCGGCCTCGTGCTTCTAGGAGCAAAAGAAGCACGAGGCCGAAGAGACACCAGCCTGAAGATGACGAATGAGACTTCGTCGAAACGTCGCCAAGACACTTCCAATTTTACGCGGGAGAAAACCCGAATTACCAAAGACCTACACACACATATACAGATACACATACACATACACATACACACACACATATACATATACATACACACACCCACACCCACATACATATATACATCCTCTGACCATATGCAGAATATCTGAATTCACCAAGGAATAATTACTAACTACTTCCCAATAGTGATGTAATAGAGGAATTTTATAGGGAAGAGACTGAATGCTAGTGAAGATGCCTTCATTACTAAAAATGATAACACATCTAACACTTTTTGTTAGATGTGCCTTCCTGTTGTTTGACTACAGTGTACATGATCCATTGCCATGGATCATATTACCTAAGCCCCTTGAGAACTAAAATCCAAAATAGCTTAAAGTTGGCCTATACCAGTGGTGGCGAACCTATGGCACGGGTGCCAGAGGCGGCACTCAGAGCCCTCTCTGTGGGCACACGCACTGTCGCCCCAGTCCTAGGCCTTCAGCTGGGTTTTATAAAACCTTTTCACTTTAGGCCTCCGCCGCCGTGTGCAAAAAAAAAAAGGTTCAATCAGTCAATTTCAACTTCTTGCAGGGAAAAAAAAATCTTGCAAAGTTGGAATTGATTGATTGAACTTTTTAGTCCCACCCAGTCTGCCGTTACCACCACAGCCATGCCCACCCAATGGGCCACGACCACCCAATGGGCCATGCCCAATTGGCCACACCCAGCCAATGGGCCACACCCAGCCAATGGGCCACACCCACCCGGCACTCGACGATGCATAAGTGGGTTTGGTGTTGCAGTTTGGGCACTCGGTCTCTAAAAGGTTCGCCATCACTGGCCTATACAACTGATTTCAGTAATGCCATGATATTTCACAGAATGCCGTAACGATTTAACCAATATTCTACCTATTTTTCCCCTATCTAGCTTAATCTGGAGAGAGCTCACATCACATCCCTTCATTTCAGTCAGTTATTGCTGTTGACTTGGGAGAGTTGCTTTCTCTTTTTTTGGTTTCAATCTTTGAGATGGAATGTGCACCTGCAGGAGTGGTTGGGGAAGATTTTGTCAACTCAGAGCCTTCCCAGAAAGAGGCCCAAATTAAGAGATTTCACAGTCCCAAGCTGTATGGGGGAAGAGAAAAGAGGTTCAGGGTAGCTACATACTAGAACAGACATGTCAAACTTGTGACGTCACGTGATGTCACGCAACGTATTGGGACGGTTTTGCCATTGCCGGCAATGGAGTGGGCGCGGCTTCTGTGTGATGCGTCCGGCCCGTGGGCCGGCAGTTTGACACCCTTGTACTAGAATCTCTCCAGATATATTTAGTAGGTAAGAACATTATAGGTTTAGTTTGGCAAGATTCTGCCAAAGCTGTAAGCTGTAAGCTAATAAAGGATTGAAGGATAAAGGATTCTGTAAGCTAATAAAGGATTGAACTTGATTGGATCTTGCTGTCTTGTCTCTGGGCTTGTGTTTGACAATCTTCTATCTCTTAAATGGTCACTGTTCCCATCTCTTTAGCCTCAAGTTGCTATGAATCTAAATATTAAAAAAATGCAAGGAGAATAAAACTCAAAATACATTGCATATATGTATACACTGTCTCAATTAATCATACTGGCCTATCCTTCCTTAACTGCAATGATAGAAATTACTCACTGTTAGGACCAAGAAGTTGTAAGCCCTTGAGCAAGTAATCTTTCATAATCTCCCTTAGCCTGGAAGATATATCTAAATGCTTTGGTTGCTCTAAATGCTCTGGTTATATCTCAAAAAGCTGAAGGCAGAACAGATATGTATTTTTTTTAAAAAAGGAAAGAAAAGCTGAAGTATTTCTGGCTTTTCATTTTTATTTAAGAAATGAAAAAGTAGGTAGAACTGATTTTTTTAAAATCATGCATACTATGAAGACAGGTTTTTATTTTGCTAGTAGCACAAGGTCTCCTTCTAATTACCTATAGTAGCTCTCATAGTCAGTTAGCAAGCTTGAAGCTATGTGAAAAATATGCCTTTAAAGAAAATGTAAACTGGGTTGTAAGCAGCTTTTTGAAAGTCCATCATAACTTCAAATGACCATTTGTTAAGCCAGGATGCCTAATGAAATTAGCTTAATCATGGCTAGTTTATAAACAAAAATACCTTTATTATTGAATACTGAACCTGTCCTAGGAAGTGTGGCAGTTTGATGCAAGCATCACCCTGTCATGTCTACTACCTTCAGAGCTTGTAAAAAGGAGTTAACATACATGAATGCAGATGGCACTCATTTATTATGGGTCAGGGTCAAAACACCAATATTCTGCATACTCAAACCACTTGTAGGGCATTTCCAACAGGATGATGGATTTGTTTAATGCCATTCATGGGCTTGCAGATGGAAGGCTGCTAGACCACAGGTTTACAGGGAAGAAATTGTGAATTGAAGACAGTTAACTAAAAGTGGAGTAGACCACGTGATGGAATGAAGAGCCAGCAAATAGACCAACTCTTTGTAATTCCTCTCTGGACAAGGAAAGGACTTCAGGCCTGCCCCTGATAGTTACTCCTCATGAGGAGACTGCAAGACAAGGGTCCCCAGTTGGTTTAGAGCTTTGGGAGATGAGGGGATAGAAGTCTTTTGGCTCAAACTGTGCTCAGTGCCCTCAAAAGGACATAGAGTTTGCATACTTCTTTTTCTAATCACTTTTGGAAATTCTTAACTGCTTTCCAGCTATTAGGAATCTTTGGATCGACAGGTTTTGCAGCACCAAGTGAGTTTTCTTTAAGTACTTTGGCCACCTAATGAGAAGGAAGGACTCACTGGAGAAGAGCCTAATGCTGGGAAAGATTGAGGGCAATAGAAGAAGGGGACGACAGAGAATGAGGTGGCTGGATGGAGTCACTGAAGCAGTAGGCGTGAGCTTAAATGGACTCCAGAAGATGGTAGGGGACAGGAAGGCCTGGAGGAACGTTGTCCATGGGGTCACGATGGGTCGGACACGACTTCGCAACTAACAACAACAAAGGACTTAATTATTATCTTTTACAGTGAACAGCAAAAGGGCGATTAGAACTTGATTTTGGAAAATTATAAATGGACTTAGGATCCAAATGGGTTTGAAATAAGATTTTGGAATTAATTATAAGAATCCTTCTTGTGGGAAAATGCTTTTGTTTTGAATTCTCTTTTTTAAAAAGACGGTAGGATCAGAGTTTGCAGGTTAGACAGTAGAGTGAACCAGAGAAAGTAAAGATCACAATTAAAGAACAATTAAATTTGACTTACTAATACAGAATGAAACAAAATATTTTAACATTGGACAGATTGATAGTTCTGAACAACGGACCAAGGAGTTAATTTTTAAATATCTGTCTCTATATACAGTAGTTTCAAAGAAGTTATGAAAGAGAAATAAGTTTTACCTGACCAGATTGAACTTATCGAATGTGGATTTAAAAATGACAAGACTACAAGATTCCTATAGGAAATGTTACACTGGACAATTAAAGGGCATATTCAAGTAACATACATACATACATACATACATACATACATACATACATACATACATACATACATAAATAAATAAATAAATAAATAAATAAATAAATAAATAAATAAATAAATAAATAAATAAATAAATAAATAAATAAATAAATAAATAAATAAATAAATAAATAAATAAATAAATAAATAAATAAATAAATAAATAAAGTAACCTGAATAATTTTCCTGTATTGGATTTGCAAGAGACTTGTTAAAGCCTTGAAGAATTTTGTGAAAAGGGGCAAATATATATTTTTTTAAAAAAAATCAAGTTCTATGACATTATACCAAGGGCCTAAAGATCAAGATTATTTAAAAGAAAGAAATATAAAGTTGGTTTATTTGATCAAGGTAAAACAGGTACATTGTTATCTCTGGTAACCCTTAATGGACTTTGCTGATCAGGACTAAACAACAAGCTTTAAGGATTTGTATATAGGTAAAAGTTGAGATATGGGAAGAAGAGATCATTTGTAGTATTTTAAGAAATTGTTGCGATAAAGGGGAAGCCATTTCTTTATATATTTCTTTTCTTTTTCTTTATTCTTATTTTTCTTTTTCACTTCTTCACTTTTTTCTTTTTATTCTTTTATTTTTTTTAGTTTTACCTGTTTAATTGTGACTTTTAATAAAATTGCTATAAAAAAGATGCTATGCCAGATGGGTCATTTTATATTATTTAAACAAGGCAGGCAAAAATGACAATTATCCCATATTGCTGCTGGACTTCTAGAAGTCTCTGTTCTAATGGTGGCTGCACTGTTGCAATCATGGGCTCTCTGCCAATCTCCAAGCTTCAGCAAAAGCTCTGCGACTCGCTAGATGCCAGCCCTACAGTGACTCCTTCTCTTCATTAAGTTGCATTATTTTCTCAGTACTGTGGCTGTAGCTTCTTCACTCCAGTCTTTCTCTCCCTGGTTCCATATTGCAAAGGAATGTAGGGGGGGGGAGACCTATTAGAAGATACAGTGAATTGATTTTCATGCAGCAGTTTAAGATGGAGGGTTAAAAATGACTGCACTTCAGAGGGGTGTGGTGAGCCTAACGGAAAGCCTCTGTAATGCTCAAATAAGATTCTCAGAAGAGGCCACTTCCTGGTCAGTTTCCCTGCCCTCATTTGTGTTCAAGCCTGGACAGTGGCTGGGATCATCACAACAGAGAGAGAAGACTTTTTTTTTTAAAAAAAAAAGAGACTTTCCATGTTCAAATAAAATGCTTCATAGGACATAGAATGGTTAATCTGGTTCCCTAAACATTTAAATGGTCTTAGCAACGGTATTGTTTTATTTCCTGAGAAAACCAATGCATACATCTAGATTTAAAACGCTGCAGGGTCCAATGATTTTCAAAGCAACAAATAGCAATACATATAAAGGGACTTGCTATAAAACAACCAGTAGTTTTAAAGCCTCAGCAACAGAAAGTCAGATGAATAAAACTGGGCAGTGGAGCAAATTACCTTTTTTTAAAGAAAGATTAAATTGGAAAATCCTAGCAGTTATGATTACTATATTTCTAACAGTAACTTCAGTAAAGAAACTAGTTCAAGAACAGCGTTTTAAACATTTTAGGATCCTAAAGAAGAACATGGTTACATGGATGCTATAGTTTGTAACTCCCCCCAAGTCTCTTGCCTTTCTCCAGATAGACCACATTCAGACATTATTTTTTTTAAAAGGAACTATATAGGAATAGTCCTATATAGGACTATTAAGGTAGAGGTAGAGAAGAATATGCGGAGAAAGATCTCCTTCATCCCTCATCCCTCATCTGAGATTTCCTTGCCCTCTCGTGTTGCATATGCATACAACAGAGAATGGCATTTTATTTGGGATAAGCAACTGGTTTCCTGGGACCCAGTTCAGTCCCCAAAGCTTTTTCAAGCACCAGTTTTCAAGCTAAGGATCTTCTCTCAACATATCACATGAATTAAAACAGAGATAAGAATCCGGTCCTCAGAATTTTTAATGCATTTTAAATGCAAATGAAATAAGCAGCTGAAATGTTCTACTAAGAATTCAGGTGCACAACCACCGTCCTAAAGAGACGCAAGCCTTGACTGAAAGAGGAAACCCAGTCTTAACCATAATACCTATAATACACAAAAATTGCCATAAAATTCTAGTATCTAATATGACAGAAGAAAGGAAAATAATTACAATTATCTGCATCTTATTATAAATTACATCTAAATGAAATCAAATTTATATTTTCACTCTGTTGGCTCTACCTACTTCTTGTCTCATTTCCATGTACTTTTTGGGGTGTAGGTCTTGATAATCACTGAAATGGTAATGATATCCTTGGGATCAAAAAAGCTTTCCATTCCAAATTATTCTCATATTGACAATCATTTGCTGAAGATAACCTATTGCTGATCTTATTTTCAAATTCAGCTCAAAAAGCAGCTCCAATAAACCATATGGGGGGGCAGGAGATAAACTAAAACCTTGCATTTCTTATATTTAGTCTAATCCAGAAGATCTGTCACAGTAACTGTGATTCCCACTTTCTCTTAAAGCGTACCGTTGAAATTGATCGTTTTGACACTTGCCTGATGCTTCTAGCAATGGACCATCACTAATAGTCTACCTGCAAAAGACTGTGCATATAAATACTTTCACTTTAGTGCGTAAGTACTAGCATATACTCACAGGCGTGACACAAAAGTATGGCTAAAGGGCAAATACTGAGCTTGCAATAGAATAATTCCTGCTCAGACCTGTAGATGCTGTTTTGTACTCTGGTTGGAAGGAAGAGCTTCTGGAGAAAATCCTTATGGGATGGGCCATGCCAAGGAAGAGTGCCAAACACGCTGCTTGCTGGACAGCCTGGAAGAAAGCATCCCTGCCTAGGTTTGCTTTAGGTAATGAAGAAGACCACCTTCATGGAGTCTTAATGGCTGGCAACCACTATCTTTCAACCCAACCTACCTCCCGGGGCTGTGGTGGAGAAAATCTGGATAAGAAAGTGTGTCTTTTGCTCCAGGAGAAAAAGCAGATCAGTCTAAGGAACAAGAACATAATAAACAACACTTGCATGCTGCATCCAAAGTGTGCTGAAAGTCAGCAATAAATGTGTGGCACACCATCATTTCCATCCTTAAGGTCTCTAGGGAGATATTGGGGACATCCCTGTCTGAGCCTTCAGAGCCCCACTGATATTTCACGTAGATAATACTGACCTAGGTCTATGTAGAAGATCACTTCCTCTGATGTTCACTCCTTGGAAGAAAGTCAAGGCTCCAAGTGCAATGCAGATAAGGTCCCACTTTGTGTGTGTGTGTCTCTGTGTGTGTCCGTATGGGAGGGTCCTTACTCTCTGCCATCGTGTGAATGAGCCTTCTCAAGTGGTTTTGGTTGCCAGGTGAAAAGTCATGTCCCCCTCCTCCTCAGAAGCCCTCCCCTCTTCCCCATCACGGTGGAACTGAAACTGTTTCACATGACCAGAGTGCCTCATCTCAACCCCTTTCCCCCAGGACGCCCGATTTCCACGGCCATCTCAAATTAATCTCATTAAGTTAGGTGAGACTTACTCCAAACGAAGCGCAGGTGGGATGATACCCGCCAACTAAGATTCCAGCAGATGGTCCAGCTGCAAATCTCGCTTGGCTTCCTCCGCTTCCCGTCGCCAGCCCAGTTTTTACAACCGTCGGGAAAAGCTCTCTCCTTCCCCCATCCCCCCACCCCCGAAAGCCATTTCGCTGCTGCTCTGCTAGAGACTGGGATAAGAAGCTGACCGGATCCAGCATTTGCCTCCCTCTCTTGCTCAGTGCCCATCACCGTGGACCGGCAGACCCTCCCACCAATACCATTTTTTTTTTTTTTTTTTTTGCCTCAGACAGGCAAGAAAAAGGATACAGCGAGCTGAGGGGCGAGCTGAGATGCCCCCTCCCGCAGTTTCCGGAAACCTTCAGGCCGATTTTCCCCTCCCCGAAAGAGAGAAGTGAAGGAAAGGAGCTTCCTCGATGCATCGGGATCGGTGGGGGATCGAGCTATTGGCTCGCCTCTTTCGTCGCGGCCGCCTCGGCGGGAGCCACGCGCTCGTCCTTGGGAGCGGGCGGCAACGCCGCGGTGGGAAGGCAGAAGGCAGAAGGCGCGGCGCGGCGCGTCCGGCGGAGCTGCGTTTTTTTGCAAAGGCGCCATGACCCGCTTGACTGATTTGCATCCAGCGCTCTCTTCCTCCTCCAGGCGATCGCTCTTGCCCGGCAGTTCCTCGCCGCTGCTCCCCGTCTCTCCTCGGGCCAAGTTGCGAGGGCGAGAGGGGGGCGGGAAGAGGTGCTCGCGGGGACGGATTACAAGCAGGAACCGGGCGCGCTTGGCTGGGGGCGCGGGGGGGCACATGAAGGCGGCGGCGGGCCAGCAGGGCTGAAGTTGGCCAGGTTGCGCTTCGGCCCAGGATGGAAGTTGCCAAGCGGATTCTTTGTCTAGACGAAGAAGAGGAGGAAAAGGCGACTGTCCTTCCGTCTGCAAAGCCGCGCCACCCGGGGCGACCCACCGATAGCCAGGCAGCCCATCCTGCGCGGATCACCTTAGGTAAATTCAGTGCCCTTCCTCTTTGCTTTTTGTCCGTAGATCTGGCGACCGACTGAAGCTGGATTGCAGGTGTTGTTGTTTTTTTGGTTTTTTTTTTGCCACGGGCGATTTGTTTGTATCTGTGCATGCCTGCGAAAGAGCGCGCGTGTGAAATGGGATACAGGTACACCTTTCTTTTTGCTCTGGTTGTATTGCGAAGAAGGATTTCCCCAGACCTGTTCGTGCAGGAAAAGAGCTGTGGTACGTACTGCCTCCGGCCAATTTCCCTCCATTTCATTTCTAAGGTTCTTCCCCCCCCCCCCCCCCATCTCCTTTCCCCAGCTCTCCAAGAAATTGCATAAATATCCCTGCCTTTCAAACCAGTGATTTCTGTCGTTGGCATTTAGGCAATAAAGGACCACGCTGCTTTTTTCCTCCGCAACTGAGGAGGCACTTCCATGGTGCCAGAGGACATGGGAACAAGGTGGCTGTTGCTGTGACTGCCTATGGAGCTATTTAAAGTGTGAGGACACACTCATCTGGGGGGGGGGGTAACCCTTGTGGGGCCTCCTAAGAGAATAGTTCAGGCACAGTGTCTCTCCTTCCTTGCAAGCCTGCCTGATTTCGAACCCATCACTCGACCTACCTTTCAATGGTGGTAGGAATCCCAGTTCTTTGAGTGTGATAGGGAGAGCAGAAATAGAGTAGAGGGGGGGGGGAGAGTCCCAAGGGATCCAATGACACTGCCACCTGCCAGCCTCACCCCCTCTCTACCCCCCTTCAAGGGGGAAAGCACAAAGCAACCATCCAAATCCATTTTCTAGGCTGCAACTGGATTTTGCTGACAAGGCCCCTTCCTGCCTGATTGAAACCAATTGGATAAACAGTGATATCTCTATTGTTGATCTCTAAATGAAGTCCATTTACCAGAGTAATTGGCAAATATAAAGTTTGTAGTTTCCACCCCTGGGAGAATTTTAGGCAGGGCAGGAAGGTTTAGGCAATTTTGGGAGCCACAGGATGGACTAATAGAACCTCAGCTTTCACAGAACTTGAGTTAATGGTGACCAAACTGATCCTGAGTTTTTTTTTTTTTTTTAAATAATAATAATAATACTGAGCATCAACTCCATTTGCTGGATTGTCCAGGGGAGAGTCTTACATCAGCAAACCTTTTTTGGATGCTCTTGTGTAACCATGATTTGCCCCCTCCGTTGTTTATTTTAATCGCTTGCCCCTATTTTCTACACAGGCTGAATTTTCTTTTGCCTTCCAGTCTCCTTTTCTTTTCATCTTCTTGGATTCAGGCAGAAATTGATCTTGGAGCTTTCCTTTTTCTTTTCTCCTACCACCAGGCAACCTATCCTCGGGTAGATTTCAAGGAGGAATTTGCAAGAAGGGGAGAAAGGGGGAGGCAGATATCTTGACAAGAGAAAGGGCAGCAGCCCTTAAATTTGTCCATTATTTCCTTTTGGGTAGAAAGAGGTCCCTTGTCACCCAACCCTTGGTTCGGGAGGATTTTTTTTTTTTTAATAGCCTAGTGGAAGGGAGAGCAAAGACTTTCTAGAGCAATGGGGAGGGGGGGGAGAGAAAGAGGATGTGAAGAATAGGAAAAAGTAAGGGAAGAGAAAAGGTCCTTGTTTAGAAACACATATCTAGACACACACACAAAAGACACAGAGCTGCTCTTGTATTTTATTCTCCTGGGACAGATTTAGGTTTGATAGAGAACTGCAGAGAATGTAAGAATCGTTCCTGCCTTGAATGGCCTTAAGGTCTGCTGCTCTCAAGAATTTGGTGGAATCTGAATGTTGGATAGCCCAAGGGGCTTCCCTATTCACACACCCCCTCAATAGATTATTTTTCAGGGGAAAGGAGGGCAGGCACAACCTCCAGTTCAAATCCGTTCTGGCATTTCAGTTCCAACCTCCCCCATCATCTCAGAGTTCCCCCCACTTCTGACCTCTTCCTATATAGATATCCATATATCTAGATATATACATCCTTCATCCCCGTTCTCCTCTTTACAGAAGAAGGGGGCAAACCATGTACAGTCAGGCAGGACTTCGCAGGTGCGTGCTTCCGATTGGGTGCCAAGCGTGTCTTCCTGAAGCTCTAGTACATGGTGGGGAAAACTGATCCGGAGGCAATAAGGTCTATAGAGGCATCCAGAGTGTGCAGGGGAGAAGGTCTGCTTCCCCTCCTTGGTTGGTCTCCCACCCCAGACCCTTCCTCCTCTTTCTTTCCCAAAGATGAGCTGGTGGTACCCAGCCTAGGCAGCTTAGCAAGAGCAGAACTGGGAGCCTGCAGCAGCCCCCTTCTCCTCCCTCCTCCATCGACTGTGCCAAGCAGTATCTCTGCATCCTAAAGAAGCTCATTGCATTCCTACCACGTCTCATCTGTGCTTGCTCACCCCCCTTCCTTTTTGCTTCAGCTCCCAAGCTAGAGTATAGAATCAGAGCAGAGAGAAAGAGAAACCAGCAATTCTTTATTTATTTATTTTTGCAAGTTAAAAAAAAAAAAAAAGCCGGGAACGCTCTTTGCCTATACGTCTTTTTGGTTTTTTTTCTTTATTTTGCTAAAGTAAGGTTTGCCAGGGTATTTTTTTTTTCCCTCCCTCTTTTTTTCTGCTCTCCAAATGTGCTAAAAAATCTCTCCTTCAAGCCCGGTAAGTAGAAGCTTTTTTTTCCTCTCTCTCTCTCTCTTTCTCCCCCTCCCCCATTTGTGCCTGGACCAAACATCTTTTTTTAAATAAATAAAAAAACATAGAAGAGAGAAAAAAAATAATATACACACGTTTGTCATTGTGCTTGCTTGTCTAAGCAAAGAGTGAAATGAAAATGCTGAACTGAGAGATCCTTTCCCTCCCCCTCCCTATTCATATATTCTCTTCCTACAGGGCTCCCCAATTTCCTTCATTTCTGAATTGGTTCCTCTGCTTTCTTGCCTAATGTGAATCCCAGTAACTCCTCCCTCCCAGTTTTTCTTCCTAAATATGACCTTTTACCATGAAGGGTTCTTCTCCCCCCCCCATTTATTTAATAGGAGGGAGGAATTGAAGTGTCTTCTCCTGCATGGAGGGAGGGCAAGAGAATCCATCTCTCTTTGCTGCGAGGGCAGCACAACTAAATACCAGGACTCTTGGCAAACCTCTGAATGGGCAGTAACTGGAGGGCTGCGAAGCCCCCCCTCCCCAGTCTTTGTCAGGATGCCTAGTCTTTAACAGTGATCTTTTCTTCTGTATTGGAATGGGGAGGGGGGTGCGGTGGAAGAAAGAATCCAGGAAACAAAGACAATCTGAGAAACCTGTGTAGGTCATTGTGTTCTGGTAAGCCTCCTTTAAGTAGATTCTTATGTGTGTGTGTGTGTGTCTGTGTGGCGGTGGTGGGGGAACAGCTTTTACTAGAAAGGAATGATTATTTCGCTTGTGGTTGATGCAAAAGTCTTTTATCTCCTCCCAAGTTTCAATCTTCCTCCATTCCTCCTTTCCCTTGCTGGATCAGCCCTGGGTAGACTTCTGGGCACAAGTCATCATCATTCAAAGTATCCCCCCTCCCCTTTCAATGTACAGCCAGACAATCTCCCTATCAGCCTTTTCATTGCTTAGCCTTCAACTTGGATCTGTAGATGGTACAGCAGGTTCTTTCCAAAGATTAATCATCTCTAAATGCTTTAATCGGCTGAAATGATTAATATGGAGTATGCTTTTTTTTATCTGGTACTATATTCCAGTTATGTTAATTTGGTTGTGGGCGCTGGGAAGAGCAGAGGCTTAATTTTCTTCTTGTTTTGAGTCTGGCATTGCTGCTATGTACAGTATTTAGTTTCTAATTCCAATCGCAAGCATTTCTTTAGGAATCAGAAATAGGGGAAACTTGTGTGTGTCCTCATTTTCGTCAATAATGTCTGTTGTAGTGTTTAGGTAAAATTGGATATTCCCCTGGTGGGATCCCATCACTTGAAAGTTAAGTGTATGTTTGCTTACAGTGATAACCTGTACCCTTAATTGAGTATCTGTATCCAGATTAAAAGGGGGAGGGGAAACATCTCTTTTCAGCCGCATCTTTTCATTTCTAATTAATGCAAATATGAATCTGAGGCTGAGCTTGTGCACATCATCTGCTTCCTGAACATTGTCTCGGTTTTGGGGGAAAAAATGTTTCTAGATCATTTACAACACAGGCCTTACAGCCTTCATTTTCTCCCTCATTATGGTGTTATGTACTAAGCAACATTAGACGAAGACAAGTGGACAGGCTGGGGGAGGGAAGAAGGCCACTGTCTGATTAAATGTTTGGATATCACTTGAGTAAGAAAGTAAGTAAATACCACTCGTGCTGCTAGGTTGTTGTTTCCTCCCCCCCCTTTTGTGATGAAGAGAGGAATCCCCGAAAACTCAATTCCTTCTCTCCCCCATCGGATTGCTCAAAAATACCAATCAATTGTAATCCCTTTGTGTTGTTGATTCTCATTACAGTCTCGTAATCCATCCGAACCATGAAGCCTTCGATGGCAGATCCGCCCCGTCAGAGAAGGATGCTGTGGATTACCCTTCTAAGCACAATTGCAGTAGCATGGACTACCCCCATTCCTTTGATCGAGGACTCAGAGGAAATTGAGGAACCCTGCTTTGATCCTTGTTACTGTGAAGTCAAAGAAAGCCTTTTTCATATACACTGCGACAACAAGGGATTTATAAATATTAGCCAGATAACAGAATCATGGTCAAGACCTTTCAAACTTTACCTGCAGAGAAACTCCATGAGAAGATTATACACAAACAGTTTTCTCCACTTGAACAATGCTGTTTCTATTAACCTTGGCAACAACGCACTGCAAGACATTCAGACGGGGGCCTTTAATGGGCTCAAAATTCTGAAGCGACTGTACCTGCATGAGAATAAACTAGACATTTTCCGAAATGATACTTTCCTGGGATTAGAGAGTCTGGAATATCTGCAGGCAGATTACAATGTTATTAAGCGGATTGAAAGTGGGGCATTTCGAAACCTGAGTAAACTCCGGGTCCTGATCTTAAATGACAATCTAATTCCCATGCTTCCCACTAATTTGTTTAAGTCGGTGTCTCTGACTCACTTGGACTTGCGTGGGAATAGGTTGAAAGTACTTTCCTATCGAGGGATGCTGGACCACATTGGTAGGAGCTTGATGGAGATTCAGTTGGAAGAGAACCCTTGGAACTGTACTTGTGAAATAGTTCAGCTGAAAAGCTGGCTGGAGCGTATTCCGTATACTGCCCTTGTGGGAGACATTACGTGTGAGACCCCCTTTCATTTTCACGGCAAGGACTTGAGGGAAATCAAAAGAAATAAACTCTGCCCCATGTTGTCTGACTCAGAACTTGTCAGCGTTGGTGTCCCTCAGTTATCCTCAAGCAAGGAAAATGCTTGGCCTACTAAACCTTCTTCCATGTTGTCCTCCTTCCATTTCACTGCTTCCTCTGTTGAATATAAAACCTCCGTTAAGCAGCCCAAGCCAACAAAACAGCCCAGGGCTCCCAAACCACCACCTACACCCCGAGGCCTGTACCCTGCACCCAACCAGCCTCCGATCGCTGCATACCAGACGAGGCCACCTATACCCATCATATGTCCTACCGGCTGCTCTTGCAGTTTGCACATCAATGATTTGGGTCTAACTGTCAACTGCAAGGAAAGAGGGTTCCACAACATTTCTGAGCTCTTGCCCAGGCCCATCAATGCCAAGAAACTCTACCTGAGTGGGAATTTGATACAAAAAATTTACCGTTCAGATTTCTGGAATTTTTCTTCCTTGGATCTTCTGCATCTTGGGAACAATCGGATCTCTTATGTGCAGGATGGAGCTTTTATTAACTTGCCTAATCTGAAAAGCCTGTACTTGAATGGCAATGACATTGAGAGGTTGACCCCAGGCATGTTCAGAGGCTTGCAGTGCTTGCATTATCTGTACTTTGAGTACAATCAGATCAGGGTGATCCAGCCCGCCGCCTTCAGTCTCATGCCTAACCTGAAGCTGCTCTTCCTCAATGACAATCTCCTGAGGACTCTGCCTACTGATGCCTTTGCTGGCACATCCCTGGCCAGACTCAACCTGCGGAACAACAAATTCCTGTACCTGCCTGTGGCTGGTGTGTTGGAGCACCTTAATGCCATTGTCCAGATTGACCTGAAGCTCAATCCTTGGGATTGCACGTGTGATCTGGTGCCTCTCAAGCAGTGGATCGAGACGATCAGTTCTGTCATTGTGGTGGGGGATGTCCTTTGTGCCAGCCCAGAGAACCTTACTAATAGAGATGTCCGCTCTGTGGAGTTGGAGGTGTTGTGTCCAGAAATGTTACATGTTGCCACTGCCTCGCCAGCCCCACCACCATCAGGTCACCCAAGTCCTACCAGTCCCTCACCCTATGAGCTACCCCCTGCTGGAGGAGGGCCAGTACCACTCTCTGTGCTCATCCTTAGTCTACTTGTGCTGTTCTTCTCTGCAGTCTTCATTGCTGCAGGCTTGTTTGCCTTTGTCTTACGCCGACGGCGCAAGAAGCTCCCTTTCCGGAACCAACAGCGGCAGGAAGCCCTTGACTTAACGGGCATCCAGATGCAATGTCATCACCTCTTCGAGGAGGGAGGTGGTGGAGGAGGTGGTGGAATGAGTGCATCCCCAGAGAAGGCACCCCCTTTGGGTCATGTTTATGATTACATCCCCCATCCGGTAACCCAGATGTGCAACAATCCCATCTACAAGCCGCGTGAAGAAGATGAAGTTATAGCTGGAGAATCTGGGCAACCTGGGGACATACTTCTAGGAGGTGGCAATGGAGGTAGTAGCTGTGTTGGGGAACAGTTTGCTGACCCCACTAAGGAGAGTGGGAACAGTAGCTGCTATAGGACCTTGCTGGAGAAGGAAAAGGAATGGAATCTGGCAGTGTCCAGCTCACAGCTCAACACCATAGTGACAACCAACCATCACCCACACCCTCAGCCATCTGGAGGAGGAATTGTTGGGGGGATTCCTCTCTTGGGGGAGCTAGCCCTGGTGCCGCCTGTCTTCCACCATGAGAAGAATGGTGGGGTAGTACTATTCCCTCCTAGTGGTGCCATTCTAGACAACAGGGAGAGGCCCCCATTGGTCCCTCCATGCTCAGTGGGCTTTGTGGACTGCCTATATGGCACAGTGCCCAAATTAAAGGAACTGCACGTGCACCCCCCTGGCATGCAATATCCAGACCTACAACAGGACGCCAGGCTGAAAGAAACTCTTCTCTTCTCAGCTGGTAAGGGCTTCCCAGAACATCATCAACCCCCCCAAAGTGAATACCTCGAGTTAAGGGCCAAACTCCAAACCAAGCCGGATTACCTCGAAGTCCTGGAGAAGACCACTTATAGGTTTTGAGAAAAACGTCTAGCTTTTTACAGCCAAATTCCAGCATCTCCCACTCCCTTCCCTGCCCCAGAGCACCCTCACATCCCATCTGCTTCTCTCCCTTTCCTCCCCACAGCCACCGCATGCTGATGCTAGAAGATACAGCTCTGTGCTTCCCCCCTGCCAGTTGTTGGTTTGGAGGAAGGGCCTAACTCAGATGATCATTAATCGATAAAAGTGCCTTTGCAGACTTTTGCCAGCAGATGTTAATCAATCATTATTTTTTTATATTGAAAAACAAAAACCTGAGACTTTGACTGTGCCATGTTGTCTAAGATATAAGAATATTATTATTAATTAGCATCATGGGGGAACTTTGTCTTGATCCTGACAAAGTAAAATTCTGTGTGTACTATCCTCCCCTCTTTTTCCTCCTCCTCCTCCTCCTCCTCCTCCTCCTCCTCCTCCTCTTTCTCTCTCTCTCTTGCGCCTTCACTCTTTCTTTTAAGAAACAAAACACTATACAAACACAAATCTTTCCATTCTATTTTTTATGTTGAACAGTGGGAGGTGGACTCAAAAAAAAAACATCTTCAGCTTCCCCCCCCCTTTTTTTTTTTTATCATGGCACAGATTCTGTACATTTATTTAAAAGAATACAAAAGTGGGGTGAATAACAACAAAAATGCAGTTAGCTGCATGTCTGGAAACTGCTTTTGGGGGGGATGGAGTTGTCCTCTGTTAATGTTTTCACTCTCTTCTCTCACTTCTTTCTCACCTACACGCACACACAAGTCCCCAATCTCAGTCTTAACTTTCTGTTCCCAGCCTTCTTCAATCAGCTTCCTTTGTCATTGCAAGGTGCCCACTCTCCCTCCATTTTCCACAATAAATGTTGTGTAAGGGAGATCAGAGACATTGCTAGCCTAAAATTATCATTTTAAGCCAAGATTTCCAGCTCTTGGTCTCTCTTGTGGCATTCCTGTGGGGAAGAAAAGGTCAGTTTCATTATTATTATTATTATTATTTTTAAAAAAGTTCATTACTGTTCTATTCAATCGCAGCCACGCTTCTAATTAAGACTCCAATATAATAAGTGTACAGGTGGGAGAAAAATAAAACTCACTGGGTACCAATCACAGGTATTTCTTAGAAGAAGCACTTTTAATGTTCTTTCTTTTTTCTCTTTCTTGCTCTCACACACACGCTCTCACACACAGACACAAATACAAATGTGCATATATTTATTCTGTACTTTCAAGTAAATATCAATTGTAAAGGTAATGTTTAATCATTGTACAGTGATGCGTCTGGTATAGCTTTCCTAATAAAACATTTTGAAAAAAAATAATAGATATATATTAGAAGATACAAAAGCTTGAATTTTAAAAACTTGAGCTATACCCTGTTCATACCCTTGCTTCCCGTTAAGTCCATGTTGTTTTATTAATACCAGTACAATCTATTGTGATGTTAATAGAATATAACAAAAATAACAATCTCTGCAATTTTTCTATCAAAATGCTATTTTGAATTTTTTAAATCTGATTTTCAATCTCTTTTCTTTCTCTTCCCTTTTCCCTTCTGCTCCTTCTGTTTTCCTCCATTTCAATTTGTTATGCTTTTATCAGAGTGAGTTCCTACATAAAAATATGCAATAGATTTATTTAATTCTTTAAAATTATCGGTACCATTATTTATGTTTTGCTCCAAGGAATGCAAGGAAAAGTCATTTTATTTGAATTTAAACCCCCTCCCTTTGGAAGTTTAGATTTTAAAAATATGTTGAATATATTATATATTATTTTTAGGATGGGAGGCATAAATTTCAACATATTTTTTTTTAACAGTGTGTGGGCATGTTGCTTTTTTTCCTCTTTTTCTATAACAGAAAATTAGGCCTAGTAACTTTTTTTTAACCTACAAACTCCCATTTGCTTTACTGAAATCATAGTTTGGGCTGAGATAATGAAGTGGTTTTGTTGTGTTTGCTATGGAATTTTTTTAAAAATATATCTTCTCTTTTACTTTATAATTGCTATATTGCCAAATTGACTTCATAGAACATTTTTTTTCCCCAAACCATTTTTATTAGTGTGAAAAGAAGCAACAGCAAAAAAACAAAAAGTTTGCTTGTTTCATTTATTTCCTTTCCAAGGTATCTAGCTGGTATCTTGTTTCTTGTAGAACTGAGTTGACACATGAAAAAAATCCGAAGGAAAAGATTTCCTTGGTGGAGAAAAAAAATTATCCGTCCCGTATGGCCAGTAGATGGCACCCAAGCTCCAGAAATGGCACCCGGAGACCAGAGGCTACTTTTGAACGGTGCACACAGCCTATCCATTTGGAGTCCCGAATCTGCCCTTAATAGAAAATCATCACGTTGAATGTAATTCACCAGACGTCACTAATGCCTTACATGAAGATAAAAATCAAACTAAAGGGAAACTGTGGAGAGTACCTTCAGTATGTACCAATATGGTGGGGGTACCCTGTTTCTGATGATTTCAAGCAATGGTTTTTATATTTATATAACACAAGACACACAGACACACACTCATGAAGAGAGGGGAAATGTATTTACAAAATAAAATAAGTCATAAAAGCAATTTATTTGTCTTACTAAAATGTTATCCAGGGAATTTAAAGTGTCTCTACTTGTAAAATGAGGTGGGGTGGGATGGGGAACCTATTTGCCTCTCACACTCTTGATCCATGATTTGTTTGTTCTAATTTAGTTAAGGATTCAGTGCATAACTTGCAATCTTGGGTGTAAAATATATGTTCATATGGTTGCTAATCACTCGGGATGTGTTCCTTTAAAAATAAAACTAAAATAAACTGGAATAGGAAACTCACCTTATCCCGTTCTATAGCCTGGTAAAAATCAGAGCTCTGAAAATTAAGCCAGTTGAAGATCTTGAAGATCTTACTCTTGAGTTTTCCCTTTATATTCACCTAGCTGGTGATAATATGAGATGTATCCCACTTAATAATAATAGAAATTAAATGTAGGCTCTTCCACCCAGACAGTTGGATTGAAAACAGTACAACATTGCATTTACTTACTGAATCTTATTTGCAATAATTGATCCATGAACTACAATTAGCAAGGCAGTAACAAAAGCTCAGTTTTTGCTTTGTGATATCTTTGTGCTATTAATCATAGGCATATTGAATCAAAGTAAACTTGTGTACAAAGCTCAAGTCATAAAATGTGTAATATAATTGACTGTGGTTTTAGTTAAGTATGCTTTATATCCAGAAACATTTATGTCACTGGTCCATCTACTCTTGAATTGCAATAGCTTTCTAGAACTTACTCAGGCCAGTGGTCTTAACTGGATTGAGCCATTGGCTTCTTCCCTAAAGTCTTATTTTACTACTGTGATTTTTCGTGTGTAAAGTGGATACAATCCCCCCCTACACTACATAATGATGGTTATTCCCTTATTCCATAATAGAGAAAATAGCTCTATTCCACATAGGAAAAAAGAATCTAGAATTTGGCTACATAATACTGTTCAAAATCTAGTAACAGGAAGTTAGATGGAAAGGGGTGACATTCTCAGGTAAGATAGATTCATGCTGGATAGAACTAACTTTGTATATGATTGTAGTGCAAAAGTATATCAAGATTCAGCACAATAATTGTTATAATAGCTGTGTTAAGCTTGAGATGTACAAAGAACTTTTATCTTAATGATTCCTGGCTATGAATCCAATACATCTGAGTTCCTAAAGCATCTGCTGCTAATAATTTTTAATATAGAAATTAGAAAATTTCAAGTGTATTTTTTGGCATAGAGGTATCATTGCAGTTTTGGATTTACAGCATTACCACTTCATCAAGCTTATTTGTTTCTCCTAATTGGTTGGATGGTCATGAAGCCTTTTTTTAATTGTCAGAAAGCATAAATATACATTTATAATTAAAATAATTATAATTTAATTCAATCTATAGCCTCCCATCTCAGTCAAGCTATTTTCTAAAGGCAGTTATGACCCTTTGCTTTTTTGCTGCATGTATGGATAAAGTTTGATTTTATAAAATCTTTAAAACATGATGAACTGCTCAATATGTCTTGAAATATAACATCACATGAGCATCTAGTAGAGATAAATGGTTATAAATAATATTTTTCTTTTTATATTGTCAACAAAGACATCTAAGCTTAAGTATAGAAAACAGTTTTGAACTAAAATGCTGAAATAATATTAAGTGGAAACAAATGTACAAGACTATTTTTTCTATTCAAAAGAATGCTTTTGAAAGACAGAAAAACATGGAGTCTGAATTTTGTTTGTTTCCTTGCATAAATAATTCTCTTGCATATTAAATCCACTAAAATCTGTCGTACTCAAAGGGTCTGAAGACACAGCTATAATGCTGCTATATATAAAATATAAGTGTTAATTGAGGTAATATTACTGGATTGAGTGGCTAATGGGCAGAACTGTAGCTGTTCATTTCTCTAAAGTGGGTCATCCCATCAGTGGCTGTTTTCATTCATTAATCTGAGTGATGGGTAATTAGTGGAGATGGTTTATCACCATTAGCAGTATTGTCAGATAGCAGTAGCAATAATATTAATTGAAATTATTGTGAAAAAGAGATTACATTATATTCGTAGGAGGGAAGTGTTATGAAAATATGCTTCAATGAAGGCTTTTGCATAGAATTCTTGTATTTTTATGGGGGTTCGTCAAGCAAATGATTACCACTGTCAATACTTATACTAAATACCATATTATAGTTTCCTGAAAGACATTTTCCTTTCCGACCTCTTAGGGATATGTGATAATCTTCACCAGTGAGCAGAAAGTGATGTCTGTTGAATACCTGGGGGTGGTAGAGAAATGTCAGCTGCCTAGCAACCTTGGCATATGTGCATCCTTGTCAGTCGTACAGCTATTAAACTCACAAAAGGCAAGAGACAACCTAGACCCATGTCACTTAAAGAATGGAATATTTGAAGGGCAAGGATGGGGGAAAGTGCCAAGAAGTGTCTGATGGTGATAATGGTGGTACCTGCAAGGATAGAGGCCTACTTTCTCTTGGATGGGATAATTTTTATGGCTTTTTGAGTATTCTTGTATTCGATGGTATTGCTAGATGTCAGTTCCTCTGGGGGGAGCAGGGAAACTGATGGACAGATTTAATTTCTGACACCAAAAAGAAAGTCTCATGCATTCATGTTCATACATAAAATTAAATTGTTTTTAGGAAATATAGACATGCTTATATACATAAGGGGATGAATAGTTGCTATTAACTGATTAAGCATGTATATATACCCACAATAAAACACTTTCAATAGGAATTAAAAGTACTGATTAAATCTTGAGATTTTCAGTGAGTTGACAGCTGAAAGAGGTGGCACAGGTTTCCCCCCCCCCCCCACAAGCGAAGAGTTTCTCATTGATCTGCCAGAGTTGAAAACTCAGAGCTTGGTTTAGTAGTTAATCTGCTAAATAAATGGTATGTTTTCAGTAGGTGTGGATTCTCTGCATGCCAGCAATTGAAGTTGAACAAAATCCTTTCCCCCTAAGTATTAATATGTCTGCTCTGCAGCTGTAAAACAGGTATTATTAATTAATATCTCCACGGTTCAGGATCATTTTTGTAGTGGAATATTATGGCTTGTGACAGCTGGTTGGATATCAAATGAAAACGGCCGAATGATTTCCCTACTAACTGCAGTGCAATTTGAAGTCAAACTAAATACTAAACAACACCCCTATGGGTTTTCCTAGAAAACTATTTTACCTTCAGAAATATAACGGTCTTTTTTTTAAAAAAGTTTTTTATTAATAATACAAAATTAAAAAAACATTGGACATAGATATGACATCACTGGTTCCATACATCTTCCGTCACTTTACAATAATATTACTATTCATATGAACATATAATTCTTAAGCTTTATTCCTTATTTAAGCAAAATATCATATAATATTAATACTTTTCCCCTCATTTCTGCATATTTATTTATCTCTTAAACATACATTTGTCTATAAAAACATCTATTTTTTTGTTCTAACACTATACATTTGTCTTGGCTACCCTCTTGTTATCTATCCAATCATAAAATTGTTTCCAGATTTTGTAGTACTTAGTTTCACTTTTATCCTTGAGTTCCAAAGTGAATCTGTCCATTTCTGCGCAGTTGAAAATTTTCAGTAATATTTCCTCTTCAGTTGGAATATCTTCCTCTTTCCATTTTTGAGCGAAGGCTATTCGTGCCGCTGTGACTATATGCAGTAATAAATAATTTGTATCTTTCTTATATTTTCTTTCTATAATTCCCAATAAGAAAAATTCCGGTTTGACCTCTATATCTATTAGCAAAATCTCCTCCAGCCAGTTCTTTAATAAATTCCAAATTTTTTGCGCCTTTGGGCATTCCCACCACATGTGGTAGTAATTCCCAATGGTCTCTTTACACTTCCAGCATATTGAAGATTTCCTCATATTCATTCGTGCTAATCTTGAGGGGGGGAGGTGCCACCTATAAAATATCTTATAGAGGTTTTCCTTGTAGGAAGTTGCTAGTGTGATTTTTAAATTTTTTCCCCATAAACTTTGCCACTTGTCCAAATCAATATTATGCCCAAAATATTTACACCAAGTTATCATCGTTTCTTTCACCTGTTCCTCATTCCTATCTTGTTCTAATAGGTATCGATATAGTTTACTTATAATCTTACCTTCCCTGCTAAATAAAATTTTATCTAATTCTGATAGTTCTTGCTTTATGCCCCATTTCTTTTTGTCTTTCTTAACTTTAGATTGAATTTGAAGATACGCCCACCATTCCAATTCGATTCCTTCTTCCTT
The DNA here is from genome assembly GCA_023970755.1 of Azemiops feae. Lineage (NCBI taxonomy): Eukaryota > Metazoa > Chordata > Lepidosauria > Squamata > Viperidae > Azemiops > Azemiops feae. The sequence continues at coordinate 865,188 of JALGBA010000369.1, forward strand.
TAAAGTATTTCTCGCTTTTAATTCTCCTTTCTCATTCAAAATGTCTTTATAGGTGACAACTCCCCCTCGTAATAAGTGCTAGCTTTACTTGGAAGTTTTGACCCCACAGAACAACATCAAAGCTAAGCAAGGATGGTAGAAAGGGATGGAAGACCTTTTTCTAGGGTTTTCAGGTTGTTCAGAAAAACAGCCCTTCACAGAGGGTTTGACTGAAAGGTTATCAATGCTATCGACGATTAGGTGATTTGTAGGGTTGGCCCTACTTTTAAACAAAGCGATGCAGCAGAAAGAGATGCTGCTAAGAGAACTTGGTGCTACGTAGTCTGGTCTTTGCTTCTAAAAGCAGCATGCTGTTTTTACATATGATGGGAATACAGCCCCACCAGACTTCCCCAGTGTGGAGGGAAGATTCAGTTCCCCGTCTAGGGACACATGGTACATGGAATGAAGGGACATGTAAAATATCTTGTTCTATCTTCATCTTCATCAACAGCATCCTTATTCTAAGTACCAATGCTGCAAATTTGCTTTGATTCCAGCTTCTACTGTACAGTGTGCTAGCTGAAGGACTATTTATTGTCTAGGATGGATAGGGATTAAACTTGGTAAGTTTTGCAGCAGATGATAATGATGATTGCAGATTTTTTTTTTTACTTAAAAAGGTCAATTATTTTTATGCACATACAAAAAAATAAATCATATATTGAACATGGTATCAAAATCATGTCTTGGCCAATACAGTACAGAGAGACAAGATAATTCTGGGAAGAAAAGACTTGATAGTTGGACATGTTGATGGAGAAAAGTGTCTGTGTCTCTGTGTTTTCTCCCTGAATTTGCTCATAATGAGTAGGAAAAGGACATGTGGCTTTCTGATACTTGATATTTTTTTTTTCAGTACTGTTCAGGGGATATGATTCAAATGAGTCTGTAGCCATCTCTTTTCCTGTCAGTTTAGGATATCCCAAGGGACAGTGTAAATATTAGAAATAAGATTTATCATAGCAAACGTGCTGGAGTTGTGAGTTTTATAGAAAGTCACAATGTATGTAATAAGATTCATATTCATTCTGCTTCTCCTTTCTGTTCCAGAATATAATGTTCCCTATGAGAATTATTAGCTGCACATTGTTATAATTCAGTGATTTTGCTATAATGCTATACAAACTGCAGATGAACAAGAGCCATTTGCTCTAGTAGGGAAATAATCTGGTGTACAAGATTAAGTTCATATTGTAGTCAGTTCCACAACGGATGTGTAACAATTGAATAAGTGTTATGACCTTGGATGACCTTTAAAGCACCAAAATTCTGTTGATGTTCAACAAAACTTTTTTGTTGTTGTTCTTGGTAACTGACAAATTACTGTTTGAGTAATTTTCTCTGATTTTATGTCATATGTATTATTGAGAAATAGAATTTTTTCATTCCTATAAATAGGAGATTTAACTTGATTTCTCACATCAGTGGCCTAAACTACTTTGTTTTTTTAAAAAAAATATTAGCTTCTTACATTAAAACAGTAGTCTATCTTTTCAAGCTGAATGTGTAATATTTTTACTTTTGCAAAATATTATCTTTAGGACATGCTTCCAATACTTGTTCAGATTTCATTGTTAAGACTTCAGTCAACTATGACTCAAGGAAACCTATCATAAAGAGCAGAATTTCTTTGTATAGAGATGTGAGGTGCCCAATTTTGGGAATAATTTCTATTCAATGGGAATTATACCTTGCAAAAATAAGTAGGATTGCACTGCTAATGGCACCTATGCAAATCTTTTTCATGATTAACAGTGAAACCTAACTGTTAATCTTCCAAAATATGTTCTTTCCATTTCTATTTGAAAAAGTGCAAATGAGATTAACTGACTCTGGGCCAGATCGCTTCATTTATATTCACCTGAATGAAACAAAATTTGAAAAGAAATTATTAGCACAGGTAGGTGGAACAAAATTTAATCCAATTCTCCTCAGAATAAGCAGAAGAAGTCCTATCTTTGTAGGATGTTACCTTGAAAGCAAACATTTACGGGTCCTCTTCTGCAGGCAGAACAAATGAAGACTAAATTTATTTTCTCACCATGTTGGTTTATCCTTCAGAGTTACCTTTTTTCCTAGCCTAGACTTCCAAATGTGTTAACAGATGCTACTGAAACACATTGGGAGATGCCAGGTTGGTGAAAAGCTGGGTAAGACATACATCTAAATGTATTCTGAGCATGTATTTTATTTACTTGCATATTTTTAAGAACAATTACTGACTTGGAATTCAGAAGGTTATTTTTGCAGCTTATAGAAAATGCTTCATTAGATGAAGTTCTTTACTAGAACTATGCATGCTTTGCAAATGATTCAGAAGTGCTTTGGACCTGGTAAAGCACAACATTGATCGGCTGTTCATTTTTTTTTTTCAGGCTTTTGTGTGAAGCTCAAAATCAGAGGCTATTGTATATGTCTTTTAAAGTAGAAGCATCTTTTTTGTTTACTTTTTCCAAGTTCATATAGAAGCCTGAAAAAATGTGGCTGCTTTAATGAACAAAAAAAAGTATTGTATATATACTCACAAACAAGTCCAAAGCACTTATTTGCATATTTACAGTATATACTAAGTAAGGCTACCTATTAAACATTTATCTCCTCATTTTCATTGCATTTAATTTTTTTGTGAGAAAAAAAAACATTTTGGTTTTTCTTAAAAAAAAAAAACCCAAACCCTGAGGTAAATTGTTGCAGCTGCACATTCAGCTGCTTGTCTAAAATGTTACCAAGTCATTGATTGCTCTCCCATGATATACACTTATACTGAAGTAACTCATTTTCAGGGTTGGCACAATATATTGAACTTTAAATGAGCCTCTAGAAAACCAGAATAAGGTTAATAATATTGAAGTTTAGTATGTTGTGTGAATATGTCTGTTAGGTTTTACTTGATTTAGCTAACCATGTATGTTGCTAGAAGAAGTAGAAGGAAAGGGGGAAGGAAAGAGAGGGTTTAAAATAAACACATTCCTTTTTCTTGAGGCAAGCATTCATTATTTCCATCATACAATGAGATAAGCTAACACCTATAAGAATTGCAACCGGGATGTTTATACAGAATCTTCATTGGCCAATTCCAAGCATCTATCTATTGTGGCATAAATGTTTGTCCTTGGCACGTGGAAACTGCACTCTAACAAATCAAGAGTGGCAGATATAAAAAAAATCAAAAAGTTTTTGAGCTAAAATAAAATTAACTATTGTTGAGATTATTTAAAATATGACTTCTACGGGCAGAAAAATTACAGTTTGGTGATAACTTTTGTTTCAGCTTTTGAAATTCTCCAATAAGGTATCTGGGAACTATATATAATTATGAGGTCCCAGACTGTGCACCCTTGTTCTAGATAAACCTACTATGATTAACAATAGTTAGGAATGTTCTTGTAGAACAGGGGTCTTCAAACTTGGCCCTTTTATGACTTGTGGACTTCAACTCCCAGAATTCCTCAGCCAGGCATGCTGGCTGAGGAATTCTGGGAGTTGGAGTCCACAAGTCATAAAAGGGCTAAGTTTGAAGACTCCTGTTGCAGAAGATACTGGAGGCAAGAGTGAGTTTGTTGCGACTTGGAGATTGTGTGCGTTACTTAAAGTTTGAAGTTAATATCTCTTCAGTTTGGCAAGTATGATGCTTCAAATTCTTATTTACCTGTAAAGCTTATGCAAGACATAGTCAATAACCTGTGCTACATCATAGGGTTACTCCGGGGACAAAATATGGAAGAACAGCTTTATTTTTTTTTCAGAGATCATACAATGAAGCTTCAAACAAAAAGGTGGTGAGAGTAGGCTACTTTTTTTAGTTTATTAATAAGCTATTTTCTTTTCAGTTCCTATCATGACAAAAACAATTCAGTATGATTATTTTAAAGTTCCAAACAATTATGTTCTAAGTGTACAAAAAGAGAAAATTGGGAAGTGAGAATTCATGCAGCCAGTTTTTATTTAAAGTAATTTTATATATAGTACATATACCTATTTCATTTAATGTTTTCTAACTCTTGGATTTATTTGTAATTTCAAATTTAAAGAGAAGCATAAATATCTCTCTACTATAGTCTCAGTTGTGAATTTCCTATATTCCACATTCCTAATCTCTGAATTTAGATGGCACTTATATTTTTCCTTACCCAGATATTTTTCTTACATTTTCTTATACTACATTTTGTAAGCTCCTTTGGTATAACTATGAGTAGGAATGTAACCATGTGCATATGTGGAAAAAGAAACCTTTATGAATTGATGCTTGGGTTATATGATATTATTGTTATTATTATTATTGCAGTGAGGAAGGAGTAACTGTAGTAACCTCAGTAGTTCTTTTTATAAACAATTATGCCTGCTTTAATACTGTATATGTCCCTATTGCAGATGGAGGTTAATTATAATTTGTGTCTCCTATGAGGCATTATTCACAAGGGACAGTACTACACTCAGACAAAAAATAGGTGTGTCATTTTTTTTTCATTTTCACATAATGTGAATTCCTGTTTAAAAATGGAATTTTTACTGTCAACATAGGACTGGGGACATGGATCTCCACTATACAACTTTAGACACAACATCCCAGAAGGTATTAAAATTTGACCACCCAAATCATCAAATTATCTTTTCCCAGCAGTTTCATCTAGATTTTAAATAATATGGAGGTTTTTGGGGGCTCTGGAGCACCCTACATTTGAATTTTCATCAGCTCAAACACTGATTACCTATCACTACTACCTGGAATAGTCCAAATGCCATAAAAGCTTGTCTCAATTTCAAATGTGATAGACAGTTTAGAAAGATGCTGTGATCAATGATAGCACATGCTGATGACAAGTCTACCAAGAGTGATACCTGCTCATCTAGGTTCTGACACAAATCATCAACTAGACTGACTAATGCCATTTCTGCCCATAACCCAGGTTGAATTGCAATTGAAAGATCTCCAGATAATTCATTTTATCTAGGATCCTCTGTAGCCGGTTCACCACTACCTTTTCAGTCATTTGCAAAGAAGGAAAGATTGGAAATTGGATTAAAGTTATACGAAATGGTTGGTTCCAGGGAGAGCTTCTTCAGGAGAGACTGTAACACTGTCCCTTTTAAACTAGGGGACATTCATATTTCCCAAGATGTTTTAGTCTTAAGAAGAGAAGATTGATGTCTAGGAGAATGCAATACCAGAAAGGGTGTCATATATAAAATATATATAAAATATATAAAATATAACAACAAAAATTTTTCTAATCTTCCAGGGTTAAGACGGAGAACAATTATTTTAAGTTACAGAAAAACAGATTGGGGTTAAATAATCTTTCCAAGGATGGTGGAATATTTAAGCAGGGTGTGTTCATGTACAGACTGGACAGCCACTGTTATGATGTGGATTCCTGGCACTGATCAGGAGGCTAACTTTGGTGGACTCAATACCCCTTCAGCTCTATGATTCTAAGAATTCTCCCTCAGTAACTGTCTATAGAGATTCTCAGTCATCTGGGTCATGTCCCAAAGGTGCTTTTTCAAAAGGCAACTGGACTTTGTTTTTCCTTGAAGACGTTTTGCTTCTCATCCAAGAAGCTACTTCAGTTCAAGGAAAAACAAAGTCCAGTTGCCTTTTGAAAAAAGCACCTTTGGGATCCCCTCAGTCACATTGAAATAATGATTATAAAAGAATCCAACTGAGCTCAGAAATCCAAGCAGAAAAGCAATAAGCATTGTTGCAATAAATCAGCCTCCTCAGTCTGGGAGACTCCAGATTAATTTGACTTCAGTGCCTTGGGAATGTTTAGAGACATAATTAAATAGCTGCCAGAGTGTAGGTGGCTGATATCTTGTGGCCTGGCCCCTGTCTGTCCCACAGCACCAATCCTTCAGACATGTCTTAGTTTGCCATATTCCTCATTTGGAAGTCTCTCATATTTCAGTTCTGTACATGAGTTTCAGTAATTCCATTGGTATTTCTACCTCTGCTACAGTACTTGACTTGTGAGACTGAGAAAATAGTATCACAAATAAAATGGAGAATGTTTCTGATTTGCTGAAAAGTGACAGACATTAATGACTTACTCCTGTGTCTCCTACTGTGGAAACCCAAAAGTGAGGTGTGATATACAGCTTTGTAAGCAGTGAATATGAGATCATTGGTATAGAGTTAAGGTATCTGCAATCAACTAATGCTAGGACAAATTCCAATAATTTTGAAGTGTCGAGAAAGAACATTTTATTAAAATCAAATGCATAATAGATGATATAATATTGGATATTTAAAAAATTGACATAATTTGGACATAACTATACAGTGGTACCTTGGTACTCAACTGCTTTGAAACACATCAAATTTGGTACTCAGTGCATTTTGACATGAAAATTTTGTCCCGGGACTCATTGTTTGGTACTCAATGCACAAACTAGAACTTTTCAGTATTGGTTGCCTTGTGACTCACTACATTATTCCTTATAGAAACAATTTGTTTGGTACTTATCGTTTTTGGTACTCATCGCACCTCCCAGCACCAACGATAATGAATACCAAGGTACCACTGAATATTATTAGCTAATAATGCAAATTATTTTGCTTCATTTCAAGTAGGTTGATAAACCAAAGGTAATAGTTTCATACTTCTTAGCAGTAATCACAGAAAAGAAACACTGGTTGTAACAGTGTAAATGCATGGATAAGATTCTAGATACCATCCATCCATCTGCCTAATGAATATATCTTTATGAGCATGTGAATCCACATTTATTTCTGTAAATAGATGTGTATATGACCCTTGCTCTGTTCATTGAAGCATGGCTTTGTGGCAAGGATCCAGAATTTCTACTTCTGGCAGTAGTTAGTCAATTACCCTAAGAATATATGGAGGTTGTAGCCTTTTCCTGTCAGTTATTTGAGGCTTCAGATACACACACAAATGAAGGCTCCTTCATGGCACCACCATAAGTACAAATTGAGATTGCATCACTACAGATACAAAAGTGGATGTGATTTGTTTAAAACCCTCTTGTATTAAAATCTGTCTAAAAGTATAACATTGGATAATGGTACATTAACCTAAGCTATTCAAGGATGCCTTCAAATGATAATGGTTGTTCTTAAGGACAATGCATAAATTATATTGGACTAAAGACGGGCAATTGTTATTGTCCTTGGGAAAATAGTTACTTCTATCGGCATATTTTCAACACAATATGTAGCAAGGCAATGTTAGTTAGTTACCATGGTATATATTTAAATAGATTTGCTTCTACTTGATAGGAAATAGAGGAAGCAGCTATCAGCTTTCTATCACATTTTTCCTGACATTTCACATTTTCTTAATTTTTTGAAATTAATTAAAAATGTTGAAACAACAAATCCCATTTTATTGGAGATTAAAAAAAAAACACTTTGCAAGAAAACAACTTTGATGTGATCATATATCCATCACAGAAAATATTTTGTCCAGTGCTTTCATCTTCATAAAATGTCATCAAAAAGGACCAATATATGTGTATGTGTACATTCACATGCTACTCTTAAATGAGGCATTTGAAGGGATTGATCTTTGTACACTGTGATGTAAATGGACTCTATCCGCACTTTTATTGGTCAATATGTGGCACAGAAATGAATTGTCCTTTTATTTATCATCCTTCTCCTAATTTTGTAATAAAAATCCCCAAAAGAAGAAAAAGAAGCATTAGGATAAAATTCTGTTTAGAATGGCATGCTTTCTAAGAAAGAAACAAAATTAGGAAAGAACATAGAGTAGTTAAAGCTGGCCTTCTGTATATCTGCAATAGTTTGATTCATCCATCTCTGATTATTTAATCATGTGATTGGGTGAGGAGAGGGTTAAAACCATTTAAAACATTGAGAAAAGTTTAATAAAATTCTTGGGCATTATGGAACTTGAAAAGACTTTGGGGGGACATGTTTTAGCTGCTAAATCTGGAATGCACAACTTTTTCCTCCTTTGTATGGTTGCTTTCTTACTTATTTTTCAATAGGTGTTGAATTTAAACGTGTTTAACTTAAAGGCTGATCTTTGCAGCCAAACTCTTGTGTGTAATATTATTCAAAAAGTTAAAGAATCCAAGCTAAACAATCAAATACACTGTACATCTGAAAATGGCCACTTTATTTCCAAATTTTAACCATGTGCTCTCCAGAGCTCTGGAACATAACTTGCCCATGGATAGATGGGCAAATCTTATTCAACATAAAATTACTTCTGATTTTCTTATGCACTTTGAAGATCTCCAAATATAGGAAGATTTTCATAGAAGGAAAGAAATGAAATATCTCTAGTTTGAACTTAGAGGTGTTATTTTTCATTTGATATAAGTAGGAGTTAATATTAGTGCAATAAATAATAAGAGTTTTGGAAGTATTTAAAGTCAAGATACCTCAGTGAAATTCTAAAAACGAATTAATAAAGGTTATACATGTAATGAGCTTTGTGGAATAGCTTAGAAGGAAGGATTCTGTTTTTGGAATACCCAAGAAGTGGAAGACAAAAACTCTTCAGGGTCATATATTTTGTAAGAGCTTTCTAAAAATGCACTCTTGAACTGATTATTAATGTGCAGATTCTTAATGTCAATTAAAAGAGGCCTTTGCCCCATGCGGATTAGGGATTCAGATTGGGCTCCTGAATTAAATATCTATTCCACAATCTCATCATGTCAGGATAGGCAAATGTTGGCATCTCTGCTTTTTAATATATTTTTGTTTGTTTGTTTTATGCCTAAATCTTATGGAAATGTCATGTTCTGATACCTATCTTTATATGTATTTCTCTCCTTTTAAAAAAATCCAAAACCCACCAAAACATAGATTTAGAAAATATCCTCTGTTTAGTATAGAAAAACACTCTTCTCTGTTAAGAAGAGAAATAGTGATCATAAATCCTTCCCCAAGTCAAGTTAGATTCCTAATGACTTCATTGGTATTTGCATGTTGTTTCCATGCAGCAATCAACAATGTATAAATCTCTCTCTCTCCCCCCCCTTCAAATTCCTAATCTATCCTATAGTCCTATTATTTCCTCTTGGAATCCCACCCAAGCATTAACCATATCTGAACAAGCTTGTTTTTGTTTTCTTTTAAGATCAGACAGTCTCCTTGGTGCTGCCACTTGTTATGACAAAGGAAGTGAAGGAAAAGATTGTTTTTCTTACACTTTGCAAGTAGGAAAGAAATTATTTTGACTATATCGTTGGGATGGAATTTATACAAGACTAAAAGACATGCTGTTAAATTAAGCACTTTTCCTTCCTGATTTTCTTTTGCTATGCAAGCAACAATTTCAACCTGGACCTATCAAGCATCTAGACAAATGCTTATCATTTCAAGATCCATAAATACATTTAAGTGACAATCTTCTGGAGGAGAACTCTAAAATCATCAACTAAAAGCATCCACTTTTATTCTTCATTCCAATCTGTGATGAATTCCACTTCATTTTTTTTTTAATTATTCTTTTGTAGTTAGGCTGTGGAACTGCCTTGTATACACTGAACTGAAGAGCAGGTGCTAAAGTCTCTTTGTCTGGTGCCCAAACAAATGTATAGCCTTCTTAGACTATGGCTAAGAATAATAGAGAATGGTGAAGCCAGTGTTTAGTCATACCCAGTTTAAGTGTGGATACCAGCAGGATCTCCTTTAACATGAGCCTATCTGGAGGCTGAAAATTTCATCAGAGACCTGTCTTTGCCCTTTGAAGTGAAGGAGGTGGTGAATAAGAAAAGAAATCTCTTAGTCAAAGCAACTTATCAGCAGATTCTTCTACCGTGATACTTTGATGTCCTTTCAACATTAATCCTTTATATTCTCCCAGAATTTTGATAATTCTGATTTCATTGAAGCTATTTTTCTGACTTGAATTATGAGTCTGGTATTATACTATCATACTCTTATTTCTTCAGTTTATTAATGGATATTATGCTGAATTTCCTGGCAACAGTTCTACAAAAGTTCTTTGGGAAATGCTCATGTTCTCCAATGCAAGTTATAATGAAATTGTTTATAGTTTATTTTGACTTGGCTGAATCACCCTATCCAAATTGCATCTCCAGTTTTTTAAGGAGGGGTACACTGGATCATTGTTAACAATGTAGTAAAACAATATGGTGTTATTTGGCTCTTTCCACAGCATATGAATGCCATTTTCATTGTTATTTGTTGGACAAATGTGAAACCAAACCCAGTCTCTGATAATCCACAAGGTCAAAATTTGGAGGTATTGTATTCCATCCATGGTTTGTGCAGATTAATGGCAAGTTTGGACCCAGAATCAAAACTTGAAGAAGCAAAGCACTAAGCAAAAAGGATCTGAAAAGGATGGTAAGATTTCTTCTGCCAAAAAATGATTTTTCTACTTGCATACACAGCTGTCTTCTCTTTCTTGCATTAATGTGAAATTTAGCAGACATGTTCAAGAAAAATAAAGGTCATTTCCTTGCAGATGTTATTCTTTTTATAGGCTGAAAATGTGCTGAAAATAGGTAATATATATACAAAGCCAAATAAATATTTTTCAATGCTTTGAGATTGACACTTTTAAGAGCCACACTGAAAATTGTACATTTATTAACAACACATGCAGTAGATTGTTAAAAGTCAATAAACAAAGGATATTTTAAAACAATTTAATAAGACAGTTAGTGTCAAATTCTTTTTCACAATAGTTAAAATAAATTGCTAGCTTAAGTTAATAAACCTATACAGTATTAAAAAAAATACCTTCAATATAAGATTAAATTGGCCTTGGCATAAGTATTTCCTTTCCATTAATTCATGGAAAGGCTTTCCTTAATGACAAACCTAAGTTGGAAAAAGTTAAAGAATGGACAAAAATGAACTTAATGGGATTTGTGTATTTATTAAACAAATTTATATGACCACCCAACTCACAGTATAACTTCAAGTGGTTTACAAGATTAAAAATCCTCTTTCCCCATGGCAACAAACAAAATCAAATCAGATATTTGATCCAGCTACATAGTAACATGGGGTCCCCAGACCTGCTATCTGCCCATTTTCTTTGGTTAAGGTTGGCAATAATACAGAAAGGATTTGCCACTGTCTTCTACCAGAATCTCTTTTTTTTAAATGGCTTCCTAATCTAAAGTACAGCTGTAAGTTTTCTTGGTGGTTTCGCCTTCAAGTACTATCCACGTCCAACTTTTAGGTTTTTGACCTGCACCAATATCAGATGAAGTCTGTCACCTATCTAAGCAACAATGTAAAAATGAGGGGGGGGGAGCAGTGGGAATGGTCCATTTTACCTTGTGATTCTTGGATGTTGCAGATTGTATGCTGATGCATAGGTAACTGTCTCAAAATTTTACCATGCTATCTTCAAAATGACTTGAATTGAAAATAGTAAACAGCAAGAGTGCATAATCTATAGTTTTACTAAAACAAGAAACAAAACTCATATTTTTCCTAATTGGTAAATGCTTTGCTTAAAGGCACTCTCAGAATTCCACAAATTGGCATTTCACTTTTCTGTAATGTTTGATTTGTTTTCAAATCAATCAGTGCAACTGAGGTCTGTCAGTTTGATTGATTGATATAACTATTGATGTAACTTATTTTAAAAGATTTGCTTAAAATACAATATTGATCATTCTACTGCCTGTTTAGTGAGGCTTATTTTTTTCCAGCCAACATTAGAGAATATGAACTTCATTCTATCTCTTAAAAATGGAGAATATTCAAAGTCACTGCAAAAATAGTGGAATTAATAACTACTTCCCAATCAATGCAAAGGCACTTGACCAATATTTAAGATACATATGCACATGGATCCATGGACATACAGAATGAAATTGTTTATGGAATAGTTTCATCAATAAATAATAATAAAAATGTACAGGAAGCATTGAAAAGTGGTGCTATGCCAATAGCTATTAGATGCAGCCTAGGAAACACAACTGGTTGTCCATAAATACAAATTGTTCTTATGAACAACAACTGCATCAACAATACACTAAAGTAAGTACAAAATCTGGATCCATTGAAGTTATCTAAATTGGGCAACAATTGTTTATCCCTTGGCTTCTACTCTCCAAATAGGTATCTATTAGAAAGATTCTTCTGAGTCTCTGTGGACCCAGTGTGTGTGTGTGGGGGGGGGGAAGCCTTCAGGGAGCTAGTGGGGGGGGGAGAGAAAAGACTCTAAAGGGCAAGAAGTGGAGCATGGGGTGTTTTTTGTGGAGGAGACCTTGGGAGGCACCCAGGAGGTGGGCCTTGTCACAATAACTGAAACAACTGTCACAATAGATTCCACTATGGTCATAATTCAAGGGCTACCTGCACAGAAATGTATTAATCTCAGTATATAACTGGTAGCAATTGCCTAAAAGCATCAGAAGAACTCTGATGGGTCAGAATGAAGGAATTATCCACGTATTCCTGAACTACAGTTACAAATAATCACATCAATCATGGTAAGTATAAAAGGATAGTGGAAATTGTAGTTCAGCAGTAGCTGGAGGACCATATACTTCCCAACCATGTGCCTTTCAGAAGCCCCTTCCAAATATGTTATCTAATATCTGATAAGAAACAAACTGCTTCTGTTTCTACTAGTCTGTTGTGAGAAATGTCTCTTTATTGCCCATTTATTCCTTCATTCATTATGTCTTTAACCTGTCATCAGAAATGGATTTTATCCTGTAGTTGATCTGCAATTTCAGTAAGAGAGTTTTAGCCATGACAGAGCTCAAAGTAAGAATTGACTGGGCATGCAAGTCCCACTCTCTCTAATTTTGAGAAATTTGGATAAGTGGCCACAGTAAATGACTGCTGAGTGGCGCAGGCAAACCCAACATTTAAAGAGAAATAAAACATTTTACAAAAGTAAACTAACTAAGTTAAAACATGCATAGAACCCAAAGAGGTAGGTAAGCCAATTCTTCTAATCAAATTGCTTCTTACTTGCTTTTCTGCTTTCCTTCTCAAAATATATTTCTCAAGATTGGAAGATCACCACCAAATCATCCCTCTACTAACACAAAACCTTTACAACACTCCCATGTTACTAGCCCACTATCACAAATCTTACTCACTCCCCTTAAAAACACTTCTATTCTAGACCATCCCAAAATGTATTTTTAATAGATTTGAATTATTGATCTTCACCAATTTATTTAATTTATTTAATCTGAGTCATTAATATTGGTAGCCAAATGTCCAATTTTAGCAGAAAAAAAATCTATACACTAGCTAAGCATTATGTGCAACAAGTTTCTTTGATTTGATCCTGATCTAAGACCAAACCATTCCACTATCAATATTCTCTGTCCATGTTTTCTCTTTCAGCAGGCCAACACCTAAGTTTTGATGATTCTGAAAAACTAATCAGTAGTAGACTTGACTGATACTTGGATGGAAAGCACCACAAACACCTCTTATATTGGGAAATTGGGAGAAATAAAATGAACTGGTATGAATATATTAGTGGACACTCAGGGATCCAACCTGTATCTATGCCATAATAGCCATCTTATGCTGAAGAAAAAAGAACAAGGTCAGTCCTATCATTAGCAAGTGTGCTAGGTCTGTTTTAGATGATAAAAGTATACTTTGATGGGAAACTGTGAGTTCTAGTCCCAACTTAGATTTAAAACCAATGGATGATTTTGGGCCAGTCACTCTCTTACACTTCACCAGGTTGTTATTGTGGGGAGAATAGAAGTAGGAAGGAGCGTTGGATATGTTTTCCACCTTGAGTTATTTATAAAAATAATAAAGGTGAGATATAAATAAATAAAATATTCTCACTTGTATGGATGCAGTGAAGTAGATATGTGTCTAACCAGTTTTCCCTAACACAGTTTTGTGTTTGGACTGCAAATCCCATAATCCCCTACCAAGCAACTTGCTATCTTATCTAGAAATCACCAGCTTGAAAAAGCTGAATCACAGCATTTTAAAGAGTACATACATGTCCACATACTGTAGCATCTTACGATTCATTTAGGCAAAGGAAAAGACTAAACAGTATACAAATAGTCTGCATTAAGCACTATTTGGATGTTTTCTTGTGAATCATTCAACATAAATAAGACAAAAATAGTTCTAAATAATTAGTTGAAAAAAGGACTAGACTGATATCTCCAGCAAATAGCCAAAACATACCCTGAAGTAAGGCAACATTTCTTCCTTTCTATTTTTTTCTGTAAGATTTGTGGCCTAAATGGCAACATAATTACAGTAAAATTGTACACATCACTTAAATTAACAAAGTAATTAAAGTCGACTAATGCACTACTATTATTTTTGTGCAAGATAAACATTTTTCCCTTCCACGATTCTTTGTTTTCTGCCTTATTTAAAAATGTTGTGGTTTTGCATGCAGGTTCCAAATATGCAATGTATTTCAGCTCCCACACAAATACAAACATATTTTTATGGAAACCTGCTCTTTCCTGAAACATACATGGTATTATCATAATACAAAGCTTTTTATTCAGAATGAGCCAGGAATCTCCATCCATCCATTCATCCCACAACCCACCCACCCAAAGGTGCTTCTTCAAAAGTCAACTAGACTTTGTTTTTCCTTGAAGATATTCAGCTTCTCAGCTTCTTCAGTTCTGATCAACCAACCAACCAACCAACCAACAACCATCTTTAGCACACCATCACCTTTTGAATTAACTGTTTCCTTGTCATTCCTTCTTTTCCTAATATTCTGCCTGCTTATTTTCAATGAGACTACTAACCTGAGGTCACTTCCTTCTGCCTTTGTCCCTACATATGCATGCACAGATCATATGCTCTCTAGCTGTCTTTTTGGACAGATGGAGATATAGAACCAGGGACTGATTAGTTGCTAGGGATATAAGCTCAGTGATCAAATAAATATTTAGAATTTCTATAAAGGAGAGAAAAATTGTGAGTCATCTGAGCTGATGAAAGAAGAATTTGAACAAGAAGTGTATCACTTTTCAGAAACGTAGTCAGGAAAAGATCAGCCAATAGAGATACTACAAGAAGCAAAGTTTAGTCAGAGACCGAACTCATTGGTAGCCTCACATTGCAATCAACAAGGACATGCACTCAATTTCGCAGCTGCTGGGATTGTTGGCTGAGCAGGTACAAAGATAGTTAGGGAAATGATCAAAGCCTGTGAAACAGGCCTCTTGTCAGTCAACAGGAGTGCTGATTTACCACCAGCTTATCAGATACTTTGGAGCTGAGGACTTGGCAACACAAGAAAACAACATCCAATGACTGTTGTCAGATTGCAGCTGTTAGGAATGCTCACATGTACTCAACAAAAGCTTCAACCATACGTGTGTGAGCGTGCATGCATGCATATATATGTACTGTATAAAAATAGACAGTTTGGCATGGTGGTTAAGCAGGCTAGAAACCAAAAGACTGTGTATTCTAGATCTGCTTTATTTACAAAGCCAGATGGGATACTAAGAAGATATATATGCCATGGAATGGGGCTTTCACTAGATGCTATAGAGATCTTCCACCCCTCGTGTTTTTGCTCATCTGAGATAGGACATCCATAGTATTGCTATCACCTACTTGATGAGAGCACAGCCATATCACACAAAATTCAATGAGTTGTTGTGTTTCACAAGTAATTTCCAGACTCAGATGAAGATGGCTTCAATGCTATTTGAAAGATTCTTGTTCTCTTATGGACTTATGTGGAGGCTGAGATTTGCAGAATTTTCTGATGATGTTCCAGTTGTTCTAGTCCATGTATTATTTTAAGTATACTTTTGCTCATTTAATCTTCTATTGTGCCTGTGCAGATTGTTTTGCTGAGCACACATCAAGCATAATGTTTGAGTGTAAGACAGAAATCAAATAAATAACTAAATAAATATTGATCTGGCCCTGAGAAGCTCAGCTTGGATGTGTTATGAAGGTATTTTTGAAAAAAATATCACTTATATAATCCATATTAAAAATAATTAAAACTTTTGGGGGGAAAAACCCTATGCAAACAGCTAATATAAAACTGATACTAGTGTGGTTCTTTATATAATGTAGAATTGAACTAGAGGATAATAGAGAAAAATATTCAACTACTTTACCTTTCTCTTTTTCCCATTTACATTCCAGGGTGGCAACATCCCATTAAAAATGTATCTGCAGATCTCAATTTTAAGGCTAATATAATGGTTATTGTGTCTGAAAAGAGTTCCTTAAAAATGTGTTCAGTATTTTAGTCATTATCAGACTTTTTCTAAATTATGGTTTAGAAACAGAACTTTCTCTTTCAACTATTAAAAGTCTGTTCAGAAATTGTAATGTAAATCTTTAGTCACTTTTTGGGGGCAGTCGTTAATACTTGAAAAGTCTCTAATTAGAAGCAACAGAAATACTTCACCTATTCTCAACATCATAGAAAATATTAGCCACAGTGCTAAATGAGAGGATTATGAACACTTCAACAATGAGCTGGAAGAAATGCTTCATATCTTATCAGTCTAGGACGTTTATTTATTACAGCATCATTTTTAGGTAGTTGTGGCTGCTTTAAGGAATCAGCTCATTAACTATAATGCAACTTTGAAGCAAACACAACTTTATAACTGGCTAGTGGCAATATTCAAATCATACTTCTTTGGAAGTTGACAATTGCTGACATGATCAGCAGTTCTGTCAGTGTTTTGATTGACAGTAAAACACTGGAATGATGTCAGTATAAAAGTTCCCTGCTTTTGGCCCTTTTTAATATTTATCTCAATTTGATAATGCTAAACTTGCCAAAGGCTTTGAGGTTATTGCAATTTCAGTGTGTGTGAAAAAAATGTTGCTATGTTTTCTCACTGTATTGGAAAAGAAACAGCCTAAACATATTATCATGGCATTAGACTTTATCTAAAATAAGATATAACTCAATAACTATTTTATAATAAATTTGGTTTGAAGCTGAAAAAATAAATGGCTAAGTGAAGTTCTATGTAAAAGATTTTGAGCTCAAAATAGCTAATTTGACTTTCCCAAAAGTATTCTGACATTATTCCAGCTATGGAGAACCCTATTTTGAGCTTTAAACCTCTGTCTGAGTTTCACAAAGGGTCGTTGTGGTTCTGGAACATTTTCAAAAAGCAATGCAACACTTCTGCCAAGGTCAAAAACAGTTTTCAAATTCAAAATATTTTCCATATTTCTATTGTTTTTAGTGATAATTCATCAATCTAAGTCAGTTGTCTCTATTCTACTTCCAAGTCTACACATAGACACACACAAATAAACATACTAAACCCACCAGGACACTGTTTATTCCTCCTCCCCATTAATTGTAAGATCAAAAGTCTTTATAAATTAGCAGAAGCTTTCCTTCCTTCCTTCCTTCCTTCCTTCCTTCCTTCCTTCCTTCCTTGACTTGGGGGCAAGATGTTCCAGAGGGCAGGAGCAACAGCAGAGAAAGCCCTTCTTCTGGACCCCACCAGCTGGAATAATTGGGCTGAGGAGACCCACAGCATGCCTCCTCTGCAGGCATGAATGGTATGGGCCAATCCCAGTGGGGAGAGATGATCCCTCAAGTAACCTGGATCCATGCCATGAAGGGCTTTAAAGGTGATCACCAACACATAGAATTGCACCTGGAAGCAAACTGGTAACCAATGCAGCTTGCGGAGCAGTGGCATTACAGCAGCCATTCTTGGGGGCCCCAAAACTATCCATGCTACCAGATGTAGCTTCCGAATGCTCTTCAAGGGTAGCTCCAGGTAGAGTGCATTACAATAGTCCAGCCATGAGATGACTAGGGACTGAATGACTGAGTGCAGGGAATCCTGATCCAGGAAAGGCTGCAACTGGTGCACAACACAAAGTTGTGCAAAGGCTCTTGTAGCCGTGACTGCCACTTGTTCCTCAAACAGGAATCAAGAGTCCAGGAGAACTCCAAGTTAATAGTCCTGCTATGTCAAGAAAAGTTTTGGGGTTTTTGGGGGGAATTTAGGAAAATGTTTAAGATCCATGGTGTGGGCTCATTTTAAATTATCCTACATGCAGTCTGCAAATAATTTTTACATTTAGAAACCTGTAGGTTATTTTATTTGATGCCATTAGCTAATAATAGTAATAAAAGCTTGTGGTTGTCTTATTACTTGAACTTTATAGTATCTATAAATATAGGTAGAAATGAAAGATCAGTTATCCTTTCTCCGGTCAGAGATAAAGTATTTAAAAATTATAAAGTGTTTATAATTTTAATCTCACAGAAAATTCCCTGTTGTAGATAGTTAATAAACAATGCAGCTAAAGCCATAATATACCCAGTTTCTTGCATTTTGCTATTTCTGCAACTGGAATCATGATAATGATAGCAGAATAATGATAATGATTTCACTAGAACTTTCACTTGAAATTATTTTTAGGCTTGATTTTAAAAAAACAAAAACAAAGCTCTTATAGTGCCATTATAATAGTATTTTATAAAATTCAGTAATGTAACGAAGCTACAAAATTCAACATGACTGATCTTTTCAAAGATGGAAAGGAAACTGATTATCACAAATTAATGAAGTCTTAGAAGCAAATATCTATTTTTATAGGAATCATTCTGCTGAAAAAACTTGGATGGCACTAAATTTTACCTTGTAAAGTTAACTTTTGAAGATAATAAATTCCTTACTCTCATAAAGTAGGTATGACAAAAAGATGATTCAAATGCATTTAGTCCAACAGATAAGGAAATGAGGTCATTATTCTCACATCAGTAGAAAGACAATAAGAATGTGCATTACTCACTGAAGATCATCATCAGGGCCATAATCTAACTTGTAAGATCAAATGAGCATTTAATTATTCCTAGTTACAAGATAAGGCTTCCTTTCTCAAGTGGAAGACAATGAATGTATTCTAGCCATATTTATAGAGGAATCTAAATGGCTAGATGGCAATTTCCAATTCCTATTTAGCTCTGCTTTGTCAGCTCTTCAATTCACTGAAAACTCCACTTACAACAGTCAGAAGTAGATAAGAACTCTTCCCAAAATGCAACAGATACTTTAGAGCTCCTACATTTAACCATTAAGCAAAATAAGCATGTACTAAAAGGGGAGATTTTTTTCCCCTCCTAGCTATTATGTCTTTAACACTTTCATTGCCATACTATACAATTTTTGCCCTGATTGCTGTGTTTGACCTTACTCTGCATTGTTAAAACACACAGACACACAAAAACTTTTATTTGGCATGGTGAATGATTAAGTTTAAAAGTGTGGTCTGAAGATGTCAATAGATATTTCATTTGTTTCCATCTCTTAGCATGAGATTTTTGCTTCCGTTGAGGGACACCAGTTCTGCGCTGTGATTGGGGGATCAGCTGGCCTTAATCCAGTGCGGAGCTAATTAAATTTCCTTCTATCTTTTTACCTTTCGCTCCAGTAGTAGCATATATGGAGGTTTACCTCATCCATGAAAACTATTTTTATTCTAGTAAGGCTTCTATACAGATAGTCCTCGACTTACAACAGTTGATTTATTGACCGTTCAAAGTTACAATGGTACTGAAAAAAATGACTTAATACCATATTTCACACTTGTGACCATTACAGCATCCCCATGGTTACGTGATTTACATTCAGATGCTTGACAACTGGTTCATATTTATGATGGTTGCAGTGTCCCGGAGTCATATGATCACCTTTTGTGACCTTCTGACAAGCAAAGTCAATGGGGAAGCCAGAGTCACTTAACCACCATGTTCCTAATTTAACAATCACAGTGATTCACTTAACAAATGTGGCAAGAAAAGTCGTAAAATGGGGCAAAACTCACTTAACAATTTTCTCACTTAGCAACATAAATTCTGGGTCCAATTGTTGTCATAAGTTGAGGACTAACTGTATAGTCTTTTTGTTGCAAAAGCATCACTCATAATTTTGTAGTTTATTCAGAATTGTATATCAGCATAAAACCTCAAATTACTAGAATTGCTATATTAAAATGCCACTTCTAAAACAGATAATTTTAAAAAAAACCAACCAAAAAACTTCATTTCCTATGTCAGCTTGCTATTTATATTTCAAAAATTATAAGCGTAGAAATCGTGCATATTATACATATACTGCTTAACATATGCATATTTAAACAATGAACAGATTTTATAATACAGTGTATGTCTATTTTTTCAAGCACTTCAATATAATGCACACTCTCTATTTTCATATGCCCATGTCCTTGTTAACTTTCCTCATTATCTCTCTTGGTTTCCCTCTTGCAAAGCTGTAGCATAAAATGTGGATTAGTGCAAATTCAAAGGATAACTGAAGGTCTGTTCATACATTTGTTCAAGGGTACAGAATGAAATAAGTTCACTGCATATGCATTTTCCCCCAGAATGAAAGAAAATAAACCTCGTTTTGATTAAGGTATTGCCTAGAATCCCATTACCACCACCGCTATTCCTGCCTCCACTCTGGATAAAAGAAATCATTATCAAAAGAATGTATCAAATTATTTTTTTGTCTGGATTGGTTAACTGTTTCATCCAAGTCATTTATAAAAAGGTTCAACAGCATAGGACCCTGCACAGAGCCCCATGGCACTTCACACAATACTCTGTTCCAAGATGAAGTAGAACCATCAGAGTCATTCAGCTGTCTTTGAATCTGTCTAACAGTAGTACTTTCAAGCCCCTATTATATCATGGAATTAAAAAGAATATCACGAAGCAGTCTGTTCTGCTGAGGCCCAGGTAGGCTGTATCTATAGCATGCCTTGATCTATAAAGCAAATAACTCTATCAAAGAGAGAAATATGATTAGTCTGACATGATTGGTTTGTGACAAGCTCATGCCGGTTCCCATTAATATACTGCTTGCATATTATAAATATGCTGCCTGATTATCTATTACAGATCTTGCCTTTACAAATATCAAACTGACAGGACAATTCTTTCCCTGGTCTTCTTCCTTCCATTCTTTTGTAGATGGGAATGACATGTGATCTCCTTCAGTTTTATGGCACTTTGACAATCCTCCAGGAGTTAGTAAAGTTCACCAAGATCTCTGATTAATCTTGCAGTACACGGGGATGCAACCCTACTAGCCATGGAAAATTGATTTTTTCCTTGTCCCAATGTTGCCTTTCCAAAAGGTAATTGGACTTCCTTGTTTTGTTTTCCCTTGAAGATGCCTCACTGCAGAAGAACTGAAGAAGCTTTTTGGATAAGAAGTGAAACATTTTCAAGGAAAAAATCAAGAAAGTCCAATTGCCTTTTGAAAAAGCACCTGGATGATTGAGAATCTTCATTGACATTCAGGAGAAAGTAATAGATATAGGTATTTCAAAAAGATAAAAACCTTTAGCACGAACAATATCTTAAACTATAAACTAACGAAACAGGCTGGATTTGCACAATATTATAAGCTAACCCCATTCTTTCACACCTAAGGCTGATGTTAGTGTAAAATATAATGTTGTACACATATATCTATTAGATCTTTAACAGAGCCAGTTGAGAACATTGTGTGAAATGCTTCAATTTACCAGCCAAAGGGACATAAGGGATAACATATTTCCTGTAAAGTAGTCTGTTTCTACACAGTTTTACTCCCTCCATTTCCCTGTTTATATTGGTAAATGGAAAAACTGAAATCCTCCCCAGCTGTGCAGTTTTACACATGTAGAGTCTGAATAAGAACCATTTGCTACATGTTGTATAATTCATTTCCCCACTTCTATTTCCATGGCAACCTCCAGTGTGGCTATATTTTAGGTAATTTTCATTCTAATATCTATAAAAATAAAATAGATTGATGGAAAGTAGATGTCCAGAAGTCATAAATAAATAAATAAACATCACAGTCCTTCCCAGATATCAGTATTACACAGAAAATTGGTTTTCCATTAAATTCACCCTCCTTTAATTGTATCAGGAAAATACCTTCTCACTTTCTGGTGAGACTGACTTTTTAGCATAGGCAGCTGTTCTTTGGAATAAATAAATTCTCCCAAGTGTGAGAAAATTTCACACCTGCTCCCATTTTCATCCTTCAAGGAGGACACCTATTCCATTAGGCTCCCACTGAGGATAACTCATTTTGAAATAACATCACTGATTTTGATGGGTTGCTATTTGATGTAGGACACTGTATCCAAAAGCTTAATTCACCATGACTAGGGGAACAATATACTCATAATAATATTCAAGTTAAAGACCAGATACATCCTTGAAAAGGAATTAAGCATGTGTATGTTTGTGTGCATTTTCCTTCTTCTTAGCATTGTTACATACAGTAGGGATTTCCTTCATTGCCATGGAAAAGGTATTCCAATCAAGTATCTTTGCTTACCTGTCATTCAAAAGTCACTGTGAATTTCTCAAATCAAGCATAACCCTGTAATTAATCTCATGGTGGTTGGACCAAATTTACAAGTTGGTCAGGATGTTTTAGGGCAATATGCTCAAGAACATGATGGCTAATGAGATCTATTCATCATTAAAGGATATGGATTGTTTAGATCATTTGTTTTGGCACTGAAAATACTTTGATCAGCTTGTGGGAAAACTTTAACAGGAGCAGCACAGGGAAATGTAATCCTTTTTATGCTTTCAGTATTGTCAACTAGGATATTCTGGAGAATTATTTAGTCAGGCATCAGTGGCATAGTACTGTACTGATTCTCACAAATGAAGGCGAATATATGTGTCCCAGGATAATGTTAAAGGATCTAATTTGGATTGGTTACCAGGACCAGAGGTTTAGTCTTCCAAGGTTCTACTGCACATTCTGGTGAAGAGAAGTTCCCTGAGGATGGGCTCCAGGATGAGTTTGAAAGCTTGGAAGACTAAACCAGTGACTGACCCAGATTGGATCCTGTACTGATTCTATTCACACAAGGTCAGACAACTCCAGAAGATAATGCTAGGACATTTTTGTTCTAGGATTAGACTGAGGGATCTGAATGCTGCTTAACACATACATAAAACATTGTTAATTCATCTAAAGATCCAAGGGAAGTGCCAGATGAGACAGTAGAAATATTCCCAAATTAGGTTACAGATTGAAGGTATTAAAAACAACATGTTCCTAGATGGACTGTCTATCCATGCAGGGAGACAGCTTTGAAGCAAATATTCAGAGTTTTATGTAAACAGAAGCATTCCTTACACCCTAGGAAGGAAAATAGATTTAAGAAGTGACTCAGAATGTCCCCTCCCTGACTTACTAGGTTATTAAAAAGAAGGAAAATAAATTCCATCAGATTTATGATATTATAGCCTTCCTCAATAAAGTATAGCTCTGGTCTTCTTGTGGAGTATGTTTCCTGATCAGGTCAACTTTAAGGTGCTGATAGTCCAGGAAAGTGATGTCAAATCAATTTTTAACTCTTGCCCCCATTTTTTAGATTGATTTCCTCATTTTTTAAAAAATGTCTTTCCCCTTTTTTAATGTATGTTGCATAAAAAAGCAGGCAGAACTTTGACTATACTGTAATGCTTTAATTTTTCTGACCATATCTTATTGCCTCCTCTATAAAAAGAGCTAAACATGAGACTTCATGATGAGAGCCACATAAAAAAAATCTAGATCACCTTTCCACATCAACATTATTCATGGCCCCAGTCAAGAAAACAACTGCCTCAACTTCATCTGCTTAGTTGGGGAAATGTTTACATGCTTTTAGCCAGAGTGTTTTTCTTGTTTAAAAGCAATACATTTGCATAAGTATAGCAAGGCGATATAATTATCAGCATTCCCAGCAGAATACAAGGGGTCACACATGAAAATGGAAGGTCAATATTGATGACAAGCAGAAAATGAATTTTGCATTATTTTTAATCAGCAGCTTGTGTTTGACATATTCAACTTTACACCATAAATTCTCCATAGATTCTTATTTAACAAATTGTTGTGGTCAAAAAAACAATACAAGTCTGCATAAAGATTTGAACAAAGCCAAAACAGTTTTAAATATAAAAGAAAAGATTATTAAAATTATTAAAATTAACATAGAATCAGTGATTTGATCACAGACCTATATATAGTCTAGAGACTATGCAGAATGGATCATATTGTCATATTGAAATGCTGTCTTATTAAATAATTAATAAAGCTTATGAAGTTTTAAATGATTGGTTAAATTCCAAGTATTTACTATTTCACAATGCTGTTGGAAAAAGCAGATACCAAAAGTTTGTTAAAATATATAATTTTAACAGCAACATAATTATTGCTTTTTTTTTCTCCTGGTGAAATATGTATATTTCTAAGCAAAACACTGCAGTAAAGCTGCCATAATTTTAATTTTCCAAGAATTCCAATAAAGCTCTGAAGCTTGGAAATAAAGATGTGGGAACGTGATATTTTACTCCGAAATATGCCAGGTTTCCATTTGATTTTATTAAAGTTAAATTTTAAACTTAAAATAGGTATAAGAGATATATTGAACCAGAGGGCCTGTAGACCACAGAACATGTAAGTATAGCTACATGGAACTGAGAAGCCCCACATTAGAGACTCATCCCACTGATGTTGTCTACAGTCAAATTTAATTAGTGCATATGCAGTGACTGAACATTGTTTGATCAGGCCTTTTTTTTTTTTTTGCAACAATTTACAAATCTGCTAATCCAATTATTAAAGACAAAAGTGGCAGAGTTACAATATGCAGCGTAATTTGCAATTATTTCAGTCTAGTGAAACATTTTTAAAACCCTAAAAACATCCGTTGTATAATATAGCCCTCATAATATTGTATGAAAATAAAATGAGTGTGTCTTTTGAGAAAATTGCAAAGAGTGCCTTGCTAGAAAACATCTCTTCTATAATCACTGGTAATGAATTCTTCTGTGAATCAAGCTATGGTACAATTGAAACCAGGACTATTGTTTGTATATATTCCTGATTAGACGGTATAATTTTTTCCTTGTTTTGTTAACTATACAAAACAGATACTCACTCTTGCCTCCAGTGTTTGAGCATCAGCACTTTGAAATCGCTGGTGCTATAGTTTATTGTGCGTGGTGTTTTCCTTCCCAGTAATGATCAGTCATGAAAAAACTGGCACCAATGCTAGAATGGATTTTTGATTAATCATTCTTTTGTTCATCGTTTTAAGTCTGTCCTGAAAAGGAACCCCTGAATAGCTATCACCTTCCTTCTAATGTAAAAATGATTGTCTAAGGCAGGAGGTTCTTTAATTTGGCTATCTAGTTCTTCACTTTTCAGACTACTGTTTTATTGTACAAATGAACACACTGGAATGACTCAGCTAATGCTGAGATTCCAACTGGTTATAAGATTTGTAGTTAGGTCATTCCATTTCCCTCAGAATCTAATTTGCAATATTTGTCACTGAGAACCGGAGGCAGTTATATATTTGTATAGTATAGAGGCTGACAAAATGCCAGTACCACAATTAGTAAAAAGCTACTTTTTAAAAAAAAATCCTTGTGCCATGTAGATAATTTTCTTTTTTTTTCTTAACGAAAATCCATAACACCATGTGTGACAAGAACACTTTATTGAGAATGAGAACAAAAAAAATTCAGTTGTAGTGAGTGATCATTGAAGCCGTTCCATTTCAAGGAAATGCTTTTTGGACATGGCTAACATCAGATACATTGATCATCAGAAGGCACCACACAACATATTTTATCCTATTGAAACTCATGAGATGTGGGTATCCAGATTTATTCTATGGGAATTGAGCTCATCGACCTTTGCACTCTACATGACTATATACAACTTAACTAAATATAATTCAATGTAACTTAAAAAGTACAGTGAGTAAAAATGGAACTTCCATGACATCTGCAAGCTTAAGAGAAGGTGGTTTCTATATATCATTCTAATAAACAGCAACATTATGCAGAGCTGACATCAATCTTTCCCATGTGCTGTGATAGCAAGTTTACATTGGGTGGCACATTTAACACTCCAACACATTTGGAAAATGTCAGATTGAGGAACATGACCCATTGAGGGGTACCTGATTATATTATCTTTTGTCATAAAAATAAAATTAGAATATTACCATTATGACCACTAATGACATGTGGGGTTGTGCTTTTTTTCTGTATTATTTAGAGTTCAATTCCTTTTTCTTGTACCTAAGAATATGAACTAGCTTGAAATAGGGAACAGCAGACTTAGTTTATTGTGTCTATTGTTTTCTTTTCTTTACAACTGTCTTTTGTTCCCCTAGAAAATGCATTGGGACTTGCAATGGCTTTATTCTAAAGCTTATTCCTAACAGATTGTAAATGACCTGAGCCTTATATTCTAAATTAGATTCTGCCAATCTCTGAAAGGGTCTAACATTCTCATGTAACTTTTAGTTTTACACTCTGTTATCTGCAAAAGTGAGACAATTAAAACAAGGTTAACAGGGACCCCCAAATTAACACACATTGTCTCTCATCATGATGCATTTTAGAATCAATGGTATACATGCTACATCCTTAATGAATTTAATTAATTGGGTTAGACTGACATAGTGTTAAACTCTTTTTATTAGCCTACCCTCTACAGCTGTAGTTAATGAATCCATGCAAATGTCTTGATTTGCTGAGTGTTCTTCAAATACAGTCATTAAAAACAATTATCAGAAATTAAAATAAATCATTGTGTGCATTCTCACCATTTTTTACTTAAAACTACCAGATGACTTTTAATTTGTCTCAGGTAAAATTGGATTTTGCTCCAAAGCTTTATTATGATCAACTTTTCTATCCAATTCAAGATGGATCATATGAAATCAATAAGTTGCTGCTTTTATCACTTGCTCATTATTTGCTTTTTCTCCCAGATTCAGTCATGTTTTATATGCCTTCCTTTACTTTTGTCCTGCTCAGCTGACTTACCATGTAATGATGAACAGTGGAAATACTGATGTTTTGAAGAACTCATGCTCAGTCTATAATTTTACAATGCTACTGAATCTCATTTTTAGTTCCTTGTTTATTTCTTTTTTAAAAAAAAAAATCTGTCCTTGTCATTAATAGGAATAAATTGCTATTTTTTTTCAAATTTTCATTGTTCCAATCTTAATTTGTTTAAGTCTGTGATTGAGGGCTGAAGTCAAGTATGTGATGTGGTGCTGAAGAGTGTTGAGAGTAAAGTACAGTTTTGATTTGGATGACAAAGTAAATTGGAAAATACTAACTGAATATATAGCACTAAAATTCAAATATAGTTGCCATGCATTCTTCAGATTAGAATTATTCTTTGTTGACATCAAATCCCATGTGACTTTACCTCCATGTGTATGTAGTTTTCAATATCCAGACTACAGTAAAGCCTCATTCCAAATGCTAACCAATTAATCAATCAATCAGAATAGAGCTGGAAGGGACCTTGGAGGTCTTCTAGTCCAGCCCCCTGCTCAAGCAGGAGTCCCTATATCATTTCAGACAAGTGGTTGTCCAGTCTCTTCTTAAAAAGCTCGAGTGATGAAGCACCTACACCTACAACGTCTGAAGGCAACCTGTTCCATTGGTTAATTGTCCTCACTGTTAGGAAGTTTCTCTTAATTCCAGGTTGCTTCTCTTCTTGATTAGTTTCCATCTGTTGTTTCTTGTCTTGCCAACATGATGATGCTTAACTTTCAAAACTAACTAAGCCCAGCAATTATTGTCACTTGCTCAGTTTTCCAAAATTACATTCCCCCCCCCCCAAAAAAAAAGCTATTTAGTGTTCTGGTGACCTTGGATTAATGGCTGGTGGAAAAAAAAATACAAAACTGTGGTGAATTTTCTTGACTTTTTCCTTTTGCTACTAATGTGGCTTCTGATATCATACAGTATCTCAGTGCATTTTTTTATTTTTTTAAAAAATTAATGATATCTTTTACTTTAATCAAGGATTTAGGATGTATGTTGCTGGTGCTGACTGACATAACTACAAACGAAGATATATCAGTATCACAAGCCTACCTTACTTTTGTTCTTTCTTATCCAGGAAGTATACTTCATAAAACCCTTTTTTCCCCCTCCTTTCCTTCCTTTCTGCTTTCTTTGTTACCTTTTTCTGACTTTTCCGCCAGCTAGCAGAATAGCAGTTATTTGAATAATTAGTATATCCTTCTAGGTTATAAACAGCAATGAATGGCCAAAGGCACATGTAAATTGGACTTTTATGTTGGGGTTATAAGTTGGACTTAACTGATTGCTATTTTGCTTCACTACCACCCAAGCAACAATCTAATTTATACTGCAATATGATCATTAATATTATTCATACATCTATACACTGGAAAAGGAAAAATGCTGCTTAAGTCATTCTACATTTCATTATACTGACATTCTTTCCATATTTCCCTATAATACATTACTATTGTTTTAACAATATTCCGTCTATGTATTTATAAGCTAATAAAGACATCATAGCAAGACAGAACTAGGAGAATAAATCCAGGTAAAATTGTGGTATATTTCCAAAACTCCACAGATGCAGTTACTTTAACAGTGATTTGGATTTTTTAAAGAAGGAATATGAGAGGCATATGTTTTCCTTCCTAATTTCCCCATACTCTGCACTTAACCATTCCATGATGCTGTGTTAACTTTTCCTTGGATACAATTAAAAAAGTATTTACTTCTTACTTTGTTAGATTTATATTCTACTTTTCCTAGGAGCTCAATAGCAATAGCACTTACCAATAGCACTTAGACTTATATTCTGCTTCATAATGCTTTACAACCCTCTCTAAGCAGTTTACAGAGTCAGCCTATTAACCCCAACAATTTGGGTCCTCATTTTACCAACCTTGGAAGGGTGGAAAGCTGAGTCAACCTTGAGCTGGTGAGGATCGAACTTCTGGCAGTGATCAGAGAGTTACCCTGCAATATTGCATTCTAACCATTGTGCCACCATGGTTCAATGCAGCATATGCTTGAAAATAGCTTTACTTTATACCTACAGCAATAACTCTGTTAGTTATTTGGGCTGAGAACATGTAACTCTCCTCCTCCACTAAAACAAACAAACAAAAAAAATCAGAACATTTTTATGCATGAGGATAGCTTTACACCTTGAACTCCCCAGTCCTAGCCTTAAGCTCTGCACCTCATTGTTAAGCTACATGGCATTAATTATGCCAGGAATTGGGATAGGTTCCCCTCTTTATTAAATGAAAATGAAATTATGACATAGTTAAGGAAGTTCTTATTTAAGCCAAAAGATCCACAGATTCTGTAATAATGTAAGTATATATTTTATCTTCAAGTTATACGAACCAAACATGTTGTGTGCAAAGGGAGTGGGAGGAATTATTAACAGAAGTATTTACATGCATGTTTTTCTTACTGTTTTTACATTTTTAAAAAAATTTCAAGTGCAAAATGGTGTCTCACCCCAGATCCCTTCTTTTAATAATCTAAAATTAAGTGGTTACTTCTCATTCAGCCAGTGATCCTTCCTCCAACCATGGGTTTAAAAGAAAACACTGGGAAAGTCAGTTGTCAAATCTGCTTAATAGTAGTGGCACATTGAATATAGATGTTATAATCCACATAAT
The DNA here is from genome assembly GCA_023970755.1 of Azemiops feae. Lineage (NCBI taxonomy): Eukaryota > Metazoa > Chordata > Lepidosauria > Squamata > Viperidae > Azemiops > Azemiops feae. The sequence goes on from JALGBA010000369.1 coordinate 894,664, forward strand.
GGAGAGTTTGTGGGGTTTTGCAGACCATTGCAAACGAAGAGTGTTTTTTACTAACGCTTCATTGAGTTCATTGAAAGCTCAGGGCCTTGTCATCTGAAAACTGTCTGTTAAAAGGGCAGGTTCTGAGATATGAATTTTCCTCCACTTGCATTTCATCATCTTCCAATTTTCTTCATTGTCCTCAGTTGGAAAATGTGTTAAGGAACTAAATGTGCTCTGCAGGATGTGGGAGGATGCCTAGGCATGCTTGTACCATTGCCCAAGGTTCTATTTATGACCAAAACGTCAACAGAAGATCCAACGTACTAGTTGGAAAATTCTCCAAATCCTCTGGAAATCATTCGAGCCATTAACTTGCAGGAGAAGACCATCCTATTAGTTCCTCCATCCCTGCAAAGAGAAATATTATTAGTCTAAATCTCAAAGGAGGAAATAGTCTGATCATAACAATGAACGAATATGAGATCACTCTCCTTCAGAACAGGAAGGCAATTTTGCAAGGTTGCTTGGCTTAAGGAAGTTTGACTAATTGGGTGGGGCTATGGTGTTATTGGTTTTCTCCTGCCTTATAGAATGGGATACATGTCCCTACATGCCAAGCACATGCTGTAAAAAAAGAACGACTTCCAGCTAGAGTTAAATCAGTGCTAGGCTGATTAACTAGAAGGTGGAATAAAATTCCTCCATCAACTATTTAGTCCCAGTCAAATGTTTCGGAAGAAGAGGTAGTTGGAAGATTATAAGCAGAGCAAATGTGTAGGAAAGAGAACAAGGAAGGCTAAGTTCTCAGGAGAAGACCAAAATGACCTATTTCCAGTGACTAAAATCCAAGGTGAGTTTTCTAACTGTGGGATTATCTACACTGCTGTATTGCCCCTTTTTTAGGACATGTGAGAAGCCTGGAATTTAAATTTAAAAAGGTTTTCTTTAGTAACTAGAAGGCAAGAACAAGCAATATCACCCTGCATTTGGACTTCACATATGATCTGTGGCTGTATTTTCTTGCCCTGCTTTCAAAGTAGCGTTTTCCTACTTTGACTCCTTTTGTTGACTCAGGCACTGCTATTCTTTACTTTCTTCCAGATTAACCTTTGCACTTTGATTGGCTACTTAAAGGAGACCAGAACACACACACATACACACGTTTTCCCAGCATTTCTTAAATAGGATCATCTGCAGTTTAACATGGAAAATATTGCTCAAAACCCAGCAATAATGTTTTTTTACATTTCTGTGCATATAATGTAGAGTATGTGAGGTTTTATTTTCTCTGAGCCACCTGTGCATGTAGTCATTCCTTTTCTTCTCCTCTCCTCTCCTCTCCTCTCCTCTCCTCTCCTCTCCTCTCCTTTCTCCCACAGTGCACAAACCTGAAATAAGAAAATGTAACATTTTAAAATAAAGCTGGTTGCTGTGCCCTCATATTTTTGTGCATGTTGATGTTCTAATGTTACATTAATTTATTCTATTTTATATACATATATGTGTTTTACATATATAAAATTTTCCAGTAACACTCACCCTCAGAAAGGAAAGCCAGTGGCAATTGCTTTTCTGGAATGGGAAGTTGGAAGGCACAGAGGAATTGTCAAGTAGGAGGGTGTGGTAGCCTTCAGTCTGAACAAAATACCTTACAAACTGCTGCTGAAGTGTCTTAGTTCACACATAATTTTTGTAATGTGGCTGTTCAATGTTCTATGACCTGAACACAGAATAGGAACAGCTTAAGGGTATACTACTGATATACCTTAAGTGAGGAAGTCAGTGTTCCTAACTATATATAAATATAAAATGCAGCTATCTTATAAGGTTTAACAGTTCTTGAAGACATCTGAACTCACTAATAATAACAACTGTTATGAATGTAGAAAAACATCAGGAGAGAGGCTGCTTTCCAGTTTTTGTTTTTGTTTTTTGTGCACAGAACATCAAATGTGTAATTGGGTATTAATTGTAGATTTGTGCTTAGTGCAATGATCCCTTGGCTGCAAAGAACAAATCCCTTGAAATCCAAGTAGCTGATCTATTTTATTTTTTTATTCCACCCATATCCCTTACAAGGTGACTCTGGGCAGCTAATATCTAGAGTTGCTTAATGATTCAAAAAAAATATTTATCTTCAAGGGTGTTATAATTTTGCCTACTAATTCTATGGTACTAACTCTCTTGTCAGACAGAAAATGGGTCTTGGACAAATAGGGCATTTTGAGAAGGAAAATGTTCTCATAAGAAGGACCAATTCTTTCTTGGGTGATAAATCTACATCCTTTCATACTAAGGATATTCTTCCAGGATGGAATGATTGTGGATGCTTTGATACTTACAGAGTCAAACAGTCAAACTCTTCTACAAGATCTCAAGATTGTGGTAAATATTTAAATAAGTTTCTGGAATGGAAGAAACAGCAGTTGTTACTAGTACAAATAAAAAGTTCAGTTGGCCAAGCTAAATATAGACTGCCAAATAATACTGAGTTGAATCCAGTTTCCCTATTGACTTTGCTTGTCAGAAGATTGCAAAAGGTGAATTTATGATCCTCAGACACTACAACCATCATAAATACGTCCCGATTGCCAAGTGTCCAAATTTTAATCACTTGACCATGGGGATGCTACAATAGTTGTAAGTGTAAAATAAAGTCATAAGTCACTTTTTTCAGTGCCGTTGTAACTAAACAGTCACTAAACCAATGGTTGTAAATTGAGGACTAAGTGTATATGAGTCAGAAATATTTTATGTCACAATACGATGATTGGATCTCAGCTGCTTCTAACTATCTGGAAAAGAAATACTGTCCCAATTCCAATGGATATTAAGCAAGTTATAAATAATTAGCTTCAGTGTTATTTTCAGCCTGGAAGAAACATCCCTAGAAATACCAGTTGTGAAGGAACAGTATTTGTGTGTGTGTGTGTGTGGGGGGGTTCATTTTCTATCTGAAAGCATGCCAGGGACATCTGAGAAGGTATTGAATTAAGATAGTCCTTTACCTGATTCAGGAGGTCTACTTTTACGTTTTTATTGTCCTGCTCAGTAAGACAAAAAATGGATCTAGAATAGGTTCTGTCACATGAGTTGAACCAATAGCATGCAGGCACAGATCCAAGGATGTCATGGTTGCCATGAACTCTTTAATTTCTCCAAAGGTGGAGAAGTATTTGGGAAGGATGAATAATATACTGTATTTGGATTGTTTGTTCATTTTTCTGGCCAATGTTTTATAATATTTCATTTTGCTAAAAGCTACTAAGATTCAGAATGATTCAGAATATACCTACATATATAATTAACTGTAAAGTCTCCAATATTTAAAATGTTGTACAGACTTTTCAAAGCACTTTACTCATCTTTTCATTTTATACCTAGATTTATATTCTCTTTCCTTCCCCTGAACATGTTGTTTTACCACCTGTGTTAATTTTCTTCGGCAAACTATACTTCAGCTTACATATTATTATTAATTTAATAGTGCTTGAGTAAAGCAATGATAAATATGCATATTGCAGGTTTCAGTTGTTCAGAATGCTTCAGGTACTCCATAAAATAAATTTCCTTCAGTTGAAGAGATTTTTGCTTCCCATTTCCAATGATAATTGCAAAGTATAAGTGTGTGGGGTGGACAGTCTGGACTGTTGCTACCCAGACTTATTTGAACATTTATTTATTGCATTTAAAATTCACTGACTCAGTCACAAACTTACAATAGTTAAGGGCTAGAATCTGGATTATTTTTTTTTAAAGATAATAAGTCCATGCTTATATTTTTGCTAGATTGACTAGGTGACATCAAATTGTTTTAACTGCTAATGATCACATTGTTTTTCTCCAAGACAAAAGTGCTTTCAAATGTTTGTAATTGAGTCCATCCATCTTTCAACTGGCTGTCCTCTTCTTCTCTCTCCTTTTAGTTTTCCCAGCAATAGAGACCTTTCCAGAAAGCTGGGTCTTTGCATAATGTGTCCAAAGTAGGATAATTTGAGCCTGATGATTTGTGCCTTGAGTAAGAAGATTTGTTCAATGGTCCATTAATTAATTTTCTTGGGCTGTTCATGGTATTCTCAGGAGTCTTCTCTACCACCAAAGTTTGAAAGTGTCAATGATCTTCCTATCCTGTTTCTTTAAAGTCCAACTTTTCCTTCTGTGGAGTATCACATGGATTACTATGACTTGTATGAAGGTATAGACACATTATGGCATTTCAATATCTTTCCCAAGGCCTTGATAGTTGCTCTATTGAGTGCTAGCCTCCATTGTATTTTTGAAGTGTTAGTACCACTTTATAATGCCTTGGTAAGATCACACTTAGAATATTGCATCCAGTTTTCATCACCACAATATCAAAACAATGTTGAGACTCTAGAAAGAGTGTAGGGGACTGGAAGCTAAAACATACAAAGAAGAGTTGCTGGACGTTATATCTACTTTAATGAAAAGAAGAACTAGGGGTGATACAGTGGTGGGATTCAGCCAGTTTGCACCACTTCGGCAGAACTGGTAGCTAATTTTTTGTTGCCCAAGCCCAGAATGGACTTCTGGAAGCAGCATCCACACAGAGAACCGGTTGTTCACATATTTGAATCCCACCACTGGGATGATGTGATAGCAGTGTTCCAATATCTAAGGGCTGCAACAATGAAAAAGAAGTCAACCTATTTTCCAAAGCACTTGAAGACAGGACATGAAGCAATGGATGGAAACTAATTAAGGAGAGAACCAACCTAGAAATAATTTCCTGACAGAACAATTAATCAGTGGAATGACTTGCCTCCAGAAATTGTAGCTGCTCCAAGACTGGAGGTTTTTGAGAAAAGATTGAACAACCATTTGTCTGAAATGCTATATGGTCTCCTGCTTGAGTAGGGGATTGGACTAAAAGACCTGCAAGGTCCTCTCCCACTTTGTTGTTCTCTTTATTTTGACAGTATAATCTTTTATTGCTGATTGTTGATAATAAAAGACAGAAGCTATCTACCACTTTAATATCTTCCTTGTGAATTCTAAGGCTAGTTGTCATTAATTTGGTCTATTTTATATTCAATTTTATCCCCTTTGTCATTGCTTTCTTTGAATTTTAGTACTAGGCCTTGCAGATCCTTTGCATTTTGGCTGGGGTAGCATCAGATTTATACTGCAGGTTATTGATGTCTCTTCCTCCAATTTTAAAACCACACTCTTCTTCTTCCAATCCAGCTTCCCTTAATATATATTCTGCATATATATTGAATAAATAAGGAGAGAGTGTAAAGCCTTGTCACACTCCTTTGCCAACCTGGATCCAGTCTATTTCACCTTGTTCTGTCTGACTTTGGCTTTCCGACCTGTATATAAAGTTATTAT